>CAXKVV010000577.1:0-84463 GCA_964058805.1 Schoenoplectus triqueter
ACATCCAGCATTCAACTCCTCTCAATTGTCACTCTAACACCATCGCCTGAGGTCCTAGAAGCTCTTCCAGCCATTAATTGCAAGTTCCAAGCTTCAATTGGCAAGTTCAAAGTTTTGACCCGAGGTATTCCTTCTTGCCATTTCTCCCTTTATATCACATTATTCTGAAATCTAAATCCATACACCTTCTCTCCTTTGTACTAGATAGTCAGGGCTAGGAGCAATTGATCTGAAGTTAATCCCTTTGTGTGATCTCCATTGATGGCGCCATTAAACTCTTCTGTTATCGCGAGGAAGAAGAAGAGAAGGAGAGAGAGGAAGGAGGGAGCGGGCCCTTCAGCGCCTGCGCCTGGCGTGCATGAGCCGAGGCGAAGAAGAAAGAAGGTGCAGAGTGCGCCAGGTGCATACCTCTTTTTATTTCAAATTTAAATCTCTGCAGATGTTTCCACATAGAACTGGTTTGTAGTTTGCTTATGCACCATAGGTTCATAGATCTGACAATGGGCCCCGTCTGTAGGATTACTGAGTCTAGGCGCATAGTAATGGATTAATGATTGATTAGTGCATGATTTGGGTTAATTGATATGATATGGCATGTTATGATTGGCTCATTAGTTTAATCACCCTCCTTTATCTCTGATTATCCACTAACCAATGCTGAGGTGGCCTTATAGTATGGTGCCATGTGGCACAGGGCTGGGTGAAGTGGCCTCCTCTGGCTGTGCCATGTGGCATGGGGTTGGGTGAAGTGGCCCTGTGATGTAGTGCCATGTGGCACTAGGGTGATGAGGTGGCTCTGTGACTGTCTGCCACGTGGCACCAAGGTGGGGCCCACCTGTCAGTGACTCATACCAGGGTGGGGCCCACTTGCTGACATGGCCCAATGAGAGGCTGCCACGTGGCACACCCTCTCTCCTCGTTTATTTTATTCTTTCTGTGTTTATTGCACCCAGTTTGTACCCAGAGTTGTTATTATCTCCAATTTGTACCCAGAGTTGCTCTGATCAAATCTCAGCCTTTGATTAATCCATTTATTCTGCTTCTATCTTCCCTGAATTTATTTTAATAGCTCCACTTATCCAAAAATCATGAAAATTTTACCAAAAATCCCTAAAATCATGATGATCATCCCTGTAATTTTTAATTCCATTTTTGCCCCTGCCTCTCTGAATTAAAAATTCTTTTATCCATAAAACCCTAATATTCCTTATGAATTAATCCCTGATCTCATTTGTAGCTCAATGTCTCTGCCAATTATCTCTCTCTTGCAGAAACCACCCTAACTAAATACCAATTAGACTTATATTGATATTCATTAGGGTTTGATTTGATCAAATGCTGACTACTTATCAGCAATTAATACAAATCTAGACTTGATCAAGTGGTTGCTCCCAGCTTTGGCACCTGATCAGTCTTGTGAAATTGACTTTCAATCCCTTAACATGAGGGTGACTTGGTCAAAGAACTGACTACTTATCAGTAATTGACACAAATCAAAGCATGGTTAGGTAGTTGCTCGTAGCTTTGGCACCAGGTCAGCCTTGAAAGCAAAATCACATTTGGAATTTCTTATAACTAGTTGCATCAAAATGCTAGCTTGGCATTGACATCATTTCATGTAGCATAGGGATTATACTGCTTCAGCTCCTTTCTAGGGTTAGCTTCAAAGGCAGATTTCTAGGGTTCAATTCTGACTCCTTCAATAGGTCACTGAGGTGTGGGGTCCACCTGTCAGTGAAAATGGTCACATGAATGACTCATCAGATAGGCTATGCTATTAGATTCATCTACAAGAGACTGCCAGGTGGGTCCCACTTGTCAGAGAAAATATAATCACATGGTGACACCCAAGAGGTCTCCTCTCTCCCTCGATCTTCTTGGGTGTCACTCATGATGAGTGGATAGAGAATAGCGGGGTATTTATACTCTTCACTTCATGCCCAGCATTCCATTGTGGGACTAATGGATTTGTTCCGGGGTTAGGCAGCGACCTCTCCTGATCAGTGGGCCATCTTTCCACTGCTCTCTCTCTTCTCCCCCTTTCTTATGACTTATCATTAATCATCAATTTATTTTATTTATTCATTTATTCATCCTTGAAACTTTTCAAGGGTAAACAAAGAGCCACCCACCAAAGCGGGCCCCGAAGATTTTTTTTTTAGAAAATTAAGGGGGTTGCTTTGGTGCATATATTCGTCGCACATTTTCTTTTCCTATCTTCCTCCCTTCTTTATTGTTGACTTTATCACCTTTATTCTAGATTCGACCATCTCTCCATATGGCACGATTCCTAGACGTCCTCGGAGTCATTATCTCTCTCTCTACGAGGATCCGGAGGACTGGATACCCACCGTTAGGGTTACACGCGGCACCCCCATATATCTTCGAGCTGGTGGTTTGATTTTTCGCGACGAGCAGCCTCACGATATTACACTCTTACTGCCTCGAGATCTTTCAGCCGCAGCACCTCTTGTTCATCTCCTTGGGAAGGAGATGATCGATGGAGAGGCCTCTCGCTGGGCTAGCATTGACTTCAGTCTTCCACTCAGATATCACGGGCATCAGTTAGAGTGGATTCGCTACATCCTTACACAGGAGAGGGATGCTCTTTGTAGTTCAGGTGTGTACAGTTGTATTTTCTTGTCGATGTTTCAGTATCACATTGACACACCTTGGCTCTGTGCTTTCTGTGAGCAGTGGAACTACTCTACCAACACCCTCTTTATTGACGATCGAGAGTTGACTCCCACATTATGGGAGATTCGTCAGCTGACCGGTCTGCCCGTATTCGGTCATTATTATGACGAGTTCTTACTATCAGAGGATGACTTGAGGGACCCTTCCCTGCATCCAGCTTCTCTTCGAGAGGTGTACAGGATTTATGATCAGTTGAGAGGGCAGCATCTTTCTGTCCCCTTCAGATTCTGGATATCTTATTTCACTGATCGGGTACATTCTCGTGCCGAGTGTTGTGCTTCTACTCGTGACCCTTTTGGTACCGGACATCTCGGTCTTTTCAGTGATGTGGCTGCTCCTTCACAGGACACTCTATGCTCACATGAGATCGATCGTGAGACTTATTTGACAGCCTTTCTTTCCTGGTGGATTTGTTTCTTTCTACTTCCCAGTTCGGGGGCTCGTACCATTCGTCCCTCGGTATTTGTGATGGCGAGTCAGATTGCTCGCGGTGAGAGAGTTTCATTGGCCGTGCCCGTCTTGGCCAATATCTACAGGAGTTTGCGAGGTATGACATCTTCACGCGATCCTTCTCACTGTAGGGAGTTGGTACCTTGGCACTTCATTAGTGGATGGTTGCATATGTATTGGTCTGGCTTGTATCACCCATCCTTATCATCAGACTTGAGGGCCCACCTACCCATCTTGGGTGACTTAGCCGGTACAGAGCCTGCCTCTTTGACTCCAGAGGATGCTCGTTTCAGATTCTACCGCAGCCATGACCATCTGAGGTTAGCTCGTACTAGATTGGCTACTCACCATCTGGCTGGGACCACCTGCAGATCTCTAGTTGATGCGGTATTTCATTCTAGAGGTTCTTCTCCTCTCAGAGATCAGCCAGATGTCTTAGACTATTTCATCAGTCTTCGCCACGGGTTCTTACCTCTCCGTATCGGCGATTATGCTTTCATAGAGCCCTATTCTCCACACAGATGTGCACATCAGTTTGGTTTAGACCAGGACGTGCCTCTCTTTCTCCTTCGTCCTGAGTCTTTAGCGATGGACCTTGAGGGCCTCGGGTGGTGCTATTCACATCTATTTCGCTTAGGGACAGGTTCTCATTTTCAGACAGTCCCTGCTTCCCGTACACCCACATTCTCGAGACGCTACATCTGGTGGTATTATAATGCCATTCGCTCGTACCAGTCATACACCCCTTCAGTGGTGGTACGCAGTGCTTGCCCCAGGGATAGAGGCGGTTCATCATCTAGCCTCTCTTATGATGACTTCATCTCTTTTCCACTTCTCACTTCAGAGCTAGTGGATTTTCAGGGGTTAGATAGTCGCTGCCTTTGTTCATCTACTAGGACTCAGCTCACTGGTATGCTCCAGATTTATCCCTTCTTTATTTTAAGCTTAGATTTCAGGCCAGATTTTTATAGACTCCCTTTTAATCAGATTCTGCATATGAGTATGATGAGGCGGAGCCCGGCTTCTCAGTCCCCCGCCCGAGAGCTGTTGACGTTTATCCTCATCCACTTGCCGAGCCACCGGTTTCAGCTACCATGGGGAGAGATCGAGACGGCGCCTCTCAGCCGTCTTCCCCATCTTCTTTTCCTTCTCTTATTCCGGGTGATTCTCTTTACTGACTCGCCTATCCTTATTCAGGCGCACTTCATTTACACCTCTGATTAGAGTTTATTTTCAGCTCACGGGACATCTCCTGTAGAGGCAGCTCAGGATGACATCGTAGCAGATCCATCAGCGCCTGCTAGTGCTGCCATTTCAGGGTTTTGCACCGACCTTGTCGTCGCAGGTTCGTGTGCTTCATTTAATACCTAGTTGCCAGCATGCACTAGTATTTTCATTCTTACATGTAGATTTTACAGACCCTGAGGCCGATGACATGGCGTCTCCTCATCGCTCAGAGTCTTTCTTTTACGACGGTCCTGCCTCACCGTCGATCTTATTGGTGCCTACCGAGGATGGTGACTCCTTTGACGTGGTTTTGGGGCCAGTGCTCACTCTTGCACGACCAGAGGAGGCTTCTTTAGAGCAGGGGAGTCCATTGGCTGTCGAGCCCGCAGGCGACGAGCCATTACTGATAGAGGGAGGGCCATCTCATGCTCCTTCATCTCCCGACGGGCAGCCTCTCATGGCCATAGATAGCAGAGTCTCGACTGAGCGGGTTGCAGTCGATTATGACTCGGAGTTGGATGAGAGTTGGCTGGTGGAGCAGCTATTCCACAGCCCGGAGACAGAGGTTCCGGTTAGTGAGGGTCTCGCCGAGCCTCATGCTTCTTCCGGTACCTTATATTTCCTTTATCATTTGCCAGTATTTCACTTTTCCATGTATTCATACTTTTTATTTTATTTTGTAGCCGGGTCTAGTACACCTACAGGTCCTCTTGAGGCGACCGATATCCCTGTCCCCGATTCAGTCCCGCCGGTCTTAGGCGACGAGGCGATAGGTTAGATCTTCTCTTCCTTCTATTTCTTCTTTGGTTATAACAATTTGTCTAACCCATTTATTTTACTTGCAGATGTTTCATCGAGGGATGTACAGCTCGCCTTGGCCGCGCTGGCGGATGCACTCCGGGATACCTTCTTCGGAGGCTATCCGCTAGATTTCGAGATCTTGGACTCTCTGCCCAGTGGTTTCTCTTTTGACTGGTATGGGCTGATGCGGGATACCATCGCGCCAGCTCTACTCATTGCACCTCGTCTCGAGAGCACTTTCATTTCTAGGAGGTGTGAGGAGCTGCTCAGGGCTTACCAGGATGCGAGCTCTCTCGTATATCAGCACGAGTTGGAGATTCATGAGCTACGCAGGCATTTGGAGGCTGCTCGACTCCACTATCTTCAGCGGCTCTCTTCTTGTGCCACTCTCCGCTCCATGGGAGTCAGTGGTGGGCCTGCTCGACTGCTCGTGCAGGAGCTAGAGGACCACAGATTGTCGGTGGAGGGCTTCTCCCGTCATTTAGCGGGACGTCTTCCGGAGTTGCAGATTCACACGAGCGTCCGGGATAGTGCCTTCTCTCAGTTCCTGGACTTCGAGGCAGCTTCGGAGGAGGATAGGCACTCCCTCCATACTCATTTAGAGACTATTAGCACTGTGCTATTAGAGTTGGAGTCCCGCTTTTTGGGCCCATAGACTGCACTTTCATTTTTTTTCTTTTCTCCCTTTCTTTTGCTATACTTGATATAGGATGCATTGACATTTATCATTTTGATCTCTTGTTGTGGATGATGCTTGCTTTTATTATTATCCCTTCATCGCTTCCTCTGCAGCGCGAGGAAATATTTCATTGACTTCATGTTGTGCACTTTCAATCTTATTTGCAAAAGCGCCCTATTACAACTGCTTCATCCTTTCGCAGCGTCTAAACATAATAAAAGGAAAATCTTATAACATCCTATTACATTGATTCTATACATCATCTCTCTTTATTTATGGCAATACAAAACTCAAGTAACCGTGGTATTTTACGGATACCGAACCTGTCTGTATTGACCTCTAGGCCGGGTACAGAATAAACCCGTTTATCCCTTTATTACTGATGGATAAACTTACCAGTATCAATTGAATTATGGATGCAATTGATAACACCATTTTGTGGATGCTCCTTGTATATTTAGTTGACATTTATTTTGTGGAAGCTCACCCACTCTCCCCTCATTTGTGCACCGTTGCGTGCTAAAGTGGAAACTCACGTTCACTCATCTCCACTCAATTTGTTTTGTGGGGGTACTACCCTCAAACATCCATCACGCATCCCTGCGAGACAGGCTTTCATCGGGTAGGTCCGCTCTCCATGACCTGAGTCACTTCTTTAAGCGAATTACTTTATTTGACACTGAATGTCGGGCAAAAGCATAAACCCTTAGTCTGACCCCTCCATGATCTATTTTGGGATTAGAAACAGACCACCTCCTTGGGCGTGTGGTACTTTTGCGGATGAATGTACCCAACCTGGTTTTTATATTTTAGCTACCCTCAAACATCCATCACGCATCCCTACGAGACAGGCTTTCATCGGGTAGGTCCGCTCTCCATGACCTGAGTCACTTCTTTAAGCGAGCCGCTTTGTTTAACATGAAATGTCGGGTACAAGCGTAAACCCTTGATCTGACCCCTCCATGATATGTCGTGGGATTATGACATACCATTTCTTCGGGCGTGTGGTGCTTTTACGGATGAATGCACCCAACCTGGCTTTGTATAACACTCGTGGTGTCGGGGACAAAGGTGGCAACCCCTTATTGAAAAGATTTTATTATATTTTTTACTATCATTTATTTTTTTTTATGAGTAGAAAAATAGGTTTTTATTGTTTTACATATATATTCTTTATTTTATTAGAGGAAGGCAGATTTTTGGTTATTAGTGATACATGTTACTAATAATACGAGAGTTATTTATTTATATGCCCTCGGAAGCGACTATTTACTAGCCACCAATTTGCTCGACCTATCCCTTAGCTTACGCCGCGGGCGACCAATATGAGCAACTTTCGTCACTGGGCAACAGATAGTTTGAGGGACAAACTGCAAACCCTGCCCATTTTTGTGTTTATTCTGTATCAAATGGACAAACCCAGTGGTATTTGTATTATGAGCCCAAACACCAAAGCTCTCGCCTTACATTCTCGCGTGGTTTTGGCGTTGATTTCTCTTATTCTATATTTTTTTTATTTTTATAGGGCTAAATGTGTTTGTGTGGTTTTGGATTTTTTTTTTTTTTGAATGCATTCTATTTACAGATGCACAAATAGGGTTTTTGGGATTTTATGCAAAAGTGGAGGTTAGACATGGGTTTGTGTTTCGTGCGCGTGCGTGTAAACGAACACTTATTCCCTCCTTATTTATTTACGATAGATACTACTCGATTGGCCCCGCTCCGGGCTATGTGTAGTATTTCATCAGATATCGCCCATTAATCGGTGGCATGGGCCTTTCACCTTCATGGTCTATGAGTTGGTATGCGCCGCCCCCGTATACCTTCTCAATTACATATGGCCCTTCCCAGTTCGGAGAGAATTTCGGGCCGATGTGCCGGCCAATGATCGGCCTCTTAAGGACAAGAACAAGCTCCCCTTGTTGAAATGCCCTGACTCGCGCCATTTTGTCATATGCCCTTGCCATTTTTGCCTGATATATTTCGAGGTTCTGCTGGGCTATTAATCTCTTCTCGTCCATGGCATCCAACTCGTCCAATCTGAGTTGTTGGCATTCATCCATGGTCATATCATTTTGCATAGCCACCCGCAATGACGGTAGTTCCACCTCAAGAGGGAGGACGGCTTCAACCCCAAAAGCCAGAGAATACGGGGTAGCTTGCGTAGGTGTTCGGTACGTGGTCCGATAAGCCCATAATGCCTCCTGTAGACGATTATCCCAGTCTCGTTGGTTGCCGTCTACGGTCTTCTTCATGATATTTATTAGGGTTTTGTTAAAGGCTTCGGCCAGGCCGTTGGCTCTCGGGTTATAAATGGACGAGAATCTCCAATCAATATTGAATTGTTCCGCCAGGGCATAGACTTTGGAGCTCTTGAAGGCCGTCCCGTTATCGGATATTATCCGTCGTGGGGTACCGAATCGGTAAAAGATGTGCGTCTTAAAGAACTTGACCACATCGGATGCTTTAACTTCTTTGAGTGGGATGGCTTCGGCCCATTTTGTAAAGTAATCTGTCGCCGCCAGGATGAACCGGTGACCTCTCGACGTCGGAGGGTCTATGGGCCCCACTATGTCTGTGCCCCACGTATTAAATGGCCAGGATGCTACCGTGGGGTGCAACGGGTTTGGCGCTTGATGTATAAAAGGGCCGTGTATCTGGCACATGCGGCACTTCTTCGCGTGCTCTTCACAATCGGCCACCATGGTGGGCCAATAATACCCCATTCGCTTGATCTTCAACTTCATTTTTGGCCCAGACTGATGTGCTCCGCATAGTCCAGAATGAACTTCTTTCATCACCTGCCCGGCTTCAGGCCCTGATACGCATCTTAGCCATAACTGATCATAAGACCTACGGTATAACGTATTGCCCACATACGCATACCGTAGTACCCGTTTTCTTAGTTGATCAGCGATTCTTTTATCTTTGGGGAGGGTGCCATGCCGGAAATATTCGATGAACGGCTGTCTCCAATCATCGTCTTCAGTTATCATTGCTTCTTGGCATTCTATCTTTTCTGGTCCAGTGCCTTCATTATTCACATTGTCTGTCGTCTGACACAATGATAATGGCCTTCTATTGCGGACGATGATGTGGATTTCCGGCTCTGTTGGTTCACCCAGCTCCTTGGCGAGTTTGGCCAACGCATCTGCTTCACCATTCACGGCCCTCGTGACCTTCTCGATGGACACGTACGGGATTTTCTTCATTAATTCCATGGCCTTCTGGTGATATTGTATTAGTTCCGGCTTCAAGACCTTGTATTCGCCAATTATTTGATTTATAATCAGCTGTGAATCCCCAAAGATACGCACAGCCTTGATTTCCAGCTCCAGTGACAGCTCTAGTCCGGCGATGAGTGCCTCATACTCTGCTTCATTATTTGTACATAGTTCAGTTAAAGCCAGAGAATGTCGTATTATCCCGCCTTCCGGGGTTACGAAGACTAGTCCTGCGCCAGCTCGCACAGTTGGGACTCCCGGGCCCGCGATCGGCTTGATTGAAGAAGCACCATCAAAGTACATCTCCCATATAGGACTTCCTTCTTCAATATGTAGAGATTCTTCATCAGGGAAGTCACATTTTAATGGGGAGTCATCTTGGATCGGGTGTGCAGCCAGGAAATCTGCTAGCGCCTGCCCCTTTATCGCCTTTTGCGGTGTATAGGTGATGTCGAACTCGGTAAGAATGATAGCCCACTTGGCCAGCCTCCCCGTCAGCATTGGCCGAGTCATCAGATATTTGAGAGGGTCCACCTTGGATATTAATATGATTTTGTGGGCTAGCATGTAATGCCTCAATTTCTTCACCGCGAAGATTAGGGCTAAACAATGCTTCTCGATCGGTGAATACCCGTGTTCTGCCCCTACCATCATGCGACTTAAGTAATATAGCGCATTTTGATTACCATCTTGGTTTTCTTGGGCCAATAGGGCTCCCAAGGATCCATCTAGGGCGGTCGTATATAGGATAAGCTCCTTCCCGGGTATGGGCGCCGCCAACACTGGAGGGTTGAGTAGATATGCCTTGATTTCTTCAAAGGCTCGCTGGCACTCACTGTCCCACTTAAACGGGATATTCTTCTTAGTCAGCCGGGTGAAGGGTTGGATTTTACCCGATAGGTTGGCTATGAACCGCCTGATGTACGCCAATTGCCCTTGCAAAGATCGCAACTGTTTTAAATTCTTTGGCGGGGATAGTTCAGTTATTGCTTTGATCTTGCCCGGGTCTATCTCAATGCCCCTGTGGCGTACTACAAACCCCAGAAATTTACCGGATGATACCATGAATGCGCATTTCAACGGGTTTAATTTAAGCGCATGTTCTCTTAGGCGGTTGAAGACGACCTCAAGATATTGGAGGTGTTCTTCATATGACATGGCCTTGATGACTAAATCGTCCACATAGCACTCAACTATCTTGTGGGTCAGATCGTCGAATATCTTCGTCATCGCCCGTTGGTAGGTGGCTCCCGCATTTTTCAGCCCAAATGGCATGACTTTATAACAATATATGCCAATCGGCGTGCGGAATGCCGTGTGCCTCTCATCTTCTGGCGCCATTTTAATTTGATTATAGCCCGCATAACCGTCCATGAAGGAGAAGACTTCATAGGAGGATGTATGGTCGATTATGATTTCGGTTACTGGGAGCGGGAAATCATCTTTAGGGCACGCCTTATTTAAGTCCCGAAAGTCCACGCAAATGCGGATTTGCCCATTTTTCTTCTTAACCGGGACAATGCTAGCCACCCATTCTGGCGTCTCTTCTTCCCGTATGAAACCGGCGTCGATGAGTTTCTTTGTCTCTTCCACGACCTTTTCTTCGAGTTCTATTCTCATCCGCCTCGGCGCTTGTTTAATTGGCTTAAAGGTTGGATCAATTTTTAAGTAATGGACCGCCACGTTGGGATCTAATCCAGGCATTTCTTTATAACTCCAAGCGAAGCAGTCCATATAGTTTTTAAGGAACGTCTTCAACCTGTCAGCCACCTCTTCCGGCAAGGACGCGCTTATGAAAGTTGGTCGTGGGTCCTCTTCTGTCCCCAGATTGATTTCAGCTAACTCATCGACCGTGTTAGGTTCCTTTTCTAGCTGCTTCAAAGCATTTTTCAGGACCGGGGTATTGTCCTCTTCTGTTTCATTATCTGGCATTTCAACAGAAGTCATGCAACAGCTTCCTTTCATACGGCACTCGTTGAGAGACCCTTCAAAACATGCTGCGTCATCGCAGTTATACCCTAACCCTCGGGTATATTTTATTTTGCCATCCAGGCCCAGGACTCTATTCTGGCCGCCATTCCAGAGTTCATCGAAGCGCTTGGCCTCGGCCTTGGATATGTCTCTCAGACATTTCGCCCTTTTTGCCAGTTTGTACAGCTCCTTTCCAAAGGGATGAGATGCAGCGTCACCGCTCGTTGCATTCTCCGATTCTTGTTCTATCACCCACTTTTTCCAAGTGTTCTGGTCAGGGTTCTTCAGAGACTGGGTTGAATCGCTCTGATAGAAAATTATAGCCTTGTGGGTGATAGTTTTCCCTTTAATGCGCTCTACCTTTGCCGGTACAACAAAGGTCTTTAGGGTTTGGATGTGGTTCACCTCCCTTGGTATAAGGTCTTTAAAATGCCTTTCGGGGACCACAGTAATCTCTAGCGCTGCCATCTCTTCTTCTATCTCAATATTCATGACCGAGTTGGAGCGGTAGATTTTTTTGATAGGCTTACGTCTCGCCACCTTAGGTTTGCTAGGTACGGGAGTATGCGAGATCGTATAGGCAACCCCTTTGCCTTTGTTATTCAAGTTATGCGGAGCTGGGTCTTGTTGAAAGCTCTTCGGGAGTTGGATTGTCCTGTTTCTATGCCCTTCTTCTATTAGGTCTTTGAATACCCAACATTCTTCAATTGTATGGCCCAATATGCGATGATAAGGGCAGAATTCGCCTTCGCCGGCTCTTTCTATGTCGGCGGGTCTTTTACAGACGGGAAGTGTCAATCCGCTCTTTAAGGCCTGCTCAAATATCCGAGCTGTTTTATTTTTCAGGAAAGAGTATGGTTTACTCTTCTTGACCTTGAGGGTTTGCATGACGGTCGATTGTTTAGCTTTCATTTCTTCCCCCTTTGATTCATCTACTATGACAATTACCCGTTTGCCGCTATCGGGTGCTTGTCTTTCGGGGGTTCCGGAACGGGGTTCGCTCGTCACCTCCTTGAGTAGCTCGGAGTTATAGATCGCGGTTTGCAGGTTTTTAATCATTACCATGATTTCATTGTGTTGCGTCTTGATATCCTGCATTACTTCCCATTGTTCAGACACCTCTCTTCTATTATTTTCAACCTGGTGTCTTATTTCGTCGATCGCATTCCAGACGCGACCTTCGAAATTTTCCCGCCATGAGCGTTCTTCATTTATAGGCCTTGGCCTAACCGGGTTATCCCTTCCGCTACCGGGTCCCGTGTTGATCATATATGACTCCTCACTTTCATTATCTGTTTCGGGCCCTTCATATGGCTTTTTGAGGATATGATAAATGATCTCTTCGTCAGACTCCTCTTCCCAAGGTTGACGATCATGGCCAGATTCTTCTCCCGAGGTGGTATCGCCCGAGTTGTTAGAATCTTCGGAGTCTTCTCCTGAAGTTGCCTCTATGATCTGAATTTGAGGGGTGTTGGTAGGCTTAAAATTGAAAATGACCTCCTCTTCAGAATCACTTGCATTGATTTCGCTCGGTTTTATTTGGGCCTTATACGCAGCCACCTGTTTGAAGCGGAAGGTTGCTTCTTCACCCGACTTTTTTCCGAGTCTTTGGGCTCGAGCACCTCGGGGTTTAATATTAAATTTGACCTCTTCTTCTTCTCCGGACGAGGTATCAAATTTAGGGCCTTTGTTGAAGGGTTTCTGATCTGCTTTAGTTATAGGCCGGCTTGGCGCCACGGCGGATTTAGGCAGAAAATACTGGGCGTCATTGAATTTAATCTCATGCACCCCGAATGGTTTGACATCTCCGTCAATTCTCTTTTGTTTACCATTCTCAATATATTTCAGGCACTGGTGCAGAGTAGAGGGTATGACCTGATTACTATGAAGCCACGGGCGACCCAGCAACGCCCGATAAGAGGTTTCAGCGTCAATGACATAGAATTTAGTAGGCGCTTTTAGGCTTCCGCATTGCAGGTTCAGAGTTATAGCTCCCAGGGCCTTTTGGGAGTTTTGATTAAAGCCATGAATAATCACCTTTTCATCAGATAGATTCTTTACATCTAAGGTGATGGTCTTTAGAGTTTTGAGTGGCATGATATTGATTGAAGACCCTGCGTCGACCAAGATACGGCCAATCTTCTGCCCTCCGCAGTTTCCGGTAATGTACAACGGGCGATTGTGGTCGACGGTGCCTATTAGGAGGTCGTCGTCTGTGAAATTTATACAGGCGGCCCGTTTGGCGGTGAATAGGGCTTCTTGCATATTTTGCTCGACAAAGTATGACTTGTACTTCTCGGGATCTTGCAAGGCCTGAATTAGTACCTCCCTTAGGTCTTGTGACATCATCAACGCGTCAAATATGCTTAATAGCGCTGGAATCTTACGCAGATGTGCCAACACATTATATTCTTCGCCCGTCGACCGGGTCTTTTCTGGGTTCTTGCTTGGATTCTCGGCCTCTTTGCCTTTATTCAGGGCCTTGTCCTTTCCTTTATCGGAATCCTTGGGAGCCTGTCTCTCGGGTATATAAGTCCCAGACCGGAGTACGGCTTTACATTCTTCGTTTTTTGTCCCAGAGGTGCTTGCTTCCCCTTCGTCATTCGGGAAGAACATCTCCTCTAATGTTGGCATATCTTCATCGTGAGAAGAATATACCATATTGCACGAAGCACCCCAGATCTCTTCACTTTCTTCTTTGTCTATTTCTTCATTTATATTTTCTTCCTTTTGACCTAGGGTTAGCTTCTCCCAGTCTTCTTTGGAGATGAAATGTTGGAGGGTGATCGCCTCGGGACTGCCCTGCTCATATTCTTCAATCTTGTTCTTTTTGGACCTGTTGCTTCTATGCTTCTTTTTCTTCTTAAGAACCTGGTCTTGGCTCTGGTCCACCTTATAATATACCCTGGGTTTTGGTGGGACCACTGGTGTGATATCGTCTTTCCATTTCATGCCAGGTTCTTTCTTAAGGGCTTTAAGCATTTTAATCGATTTCTTCGATAAGTGCGTAGTCCATTGCTCTTCTTGTTCTTCGCTTAACTGGCCCGGGACTTTCTCTTCCTCATGAGAGATCGTGTTGGCCTGCTCATGGGCTGATGGGCTTTGCAATAACCCTTTTGGTAAAGTAATTTCACCATTTTTATACGCCTTCTCGACCCAATCTTTGAAGACCCAACAATCTTCAATTGAATGCCCTATTATTCTGTGGTATGGGCAAAAGTTGGGTTCGTCCGATTTATCGGCATCTTCCGGGCGTTTACTGGCCGGCAGGGTTAGACCGTTCTTCAGTGCCCCTCTGAAGATTTGGGCAACTTTATCTTTCCTGAAGGAGTACGGTTTAGATTTCTTTTGTTTAAGGGATTCAAAACTCCGTGAACTCCCTCCTGGGTTGGGCCTGGGTCCCTTGTTGTAATTGTTGCCATTTGTGCTACTGCTGCCGCCTTGGGTGTCTGCGTTGGCAACCATCTTATCTTTTAACGAGGTGAATGCCACTTTGGTTTCAGCTCGGGCTCCTCGTTGCGGCCTATTATTCATAAAGTTCGGCACGGTATGCGGTGACATTCTTTCCATGTTGGATACCGATCTGAGCAAGTCTTTGAATGTGTTGACCTTTGTCACACCAAGAAGCATGCCCATCCACCCGTCAATGTTCTTCATGATTAGGTTGACGGCCTCATCTTCGGTTAATGTGCGGTCGCATTTGATGCTGAGGTTCCGCCATCTATTGATAAAATCTGTCATTGACTCCCCTTTCTTGGGTTTAGTGCTTGCCAGATCGGCTATGTTTATTTTGTCAGACACCATGACAAATCGTGCCCTGAACGAGTCTGCCATCTCGTCCCAGGTCCTGATGCTGTTGTTCTCCAGCGAATAGTACCATTGGAAAGCGGTTCCCACTAGGCTTTGAGGGAATTGTCTTAACAACAGTGCATCATTGCCGCCCGTGTTGCCACACGAGGCTACAAAGTGGGCCAGGTGTTGTTCGGGGTTCAGGTCTTTATTACCTTCCCCGGAGAAGGTCCTGAAGCGGGGGATCACATACCCTTTAGGATATTCTTCCAAGTCGTATATGGCAGGGTATGGATGTCCACAATTTTTAACGGGAGGGATAGCGTATCCACCTCCAGCTATCTGCATTTGCTGGGCAATCATGGCTTGAATCTCTTTCCGGGATATTCCCGTTGGTTCAGCCTCCACTTCTATGGTTCTATGTGGATGGGGTTTAGAATCGACAGGTTGTTTTCCCTTATGATTGCTTTTGGTACTGTGGACCCCTTCTTGACGGGAGCTACCAGCTTTGAAATTGGCGTCTTGTGATTCCTGTAATGACTTGACCGCCTTAATCAATTCTTCATTTTGCTTCAGCATGGTAGCAATTAGCTCCCGTTGCCTAATCAGCTCTTCGTCCCGTGCCTCGATGTGGCCTTTTAGTATTTCAATTTCATCGATAGGCATTTCGGGACGTGTTTCAACGTCATCTTCATTATCGAAGAAGTCAGGGTTTTCGTTGTGGTCTTCCCCTTCCCTGCTATTGCCTTCGGGGTTGACTCTCTTTGGGGGTCTCCCTTTTCTACCATTATTCTTATTGGTATTTGTGACATGAGCTTGATTAGGCGGGGACTGGTCATCCTGGACCATATTCACCTCCCCATCAGTATCTGGGTCAGTATCGTAACTTATACTGATGGTATTGACTGAGAAGTGCTCTTCGTAGCGAGCAGTTCTTCTCTTCTTCTTTGTTTGGTCAGGAGCAGTTATTTTCAGGTTGTTGAGTGGTATTCTCGAGCCTAATCGGCTGAATACACTCTTCTGGCCTAAGCGGCTGAACACGCTCTCGGGCGGAGCGTTGGACCTACCGGCCTTGCTGGGCTGGGCTTGAGACTGGGGTTTCGTTGGCTGGGAACCTTTCGGGACCCACACCTGCTGGGTGCTAGGTGTTGCCTGTGATATAGACCTCCTCGGGTGTGGAGTGGAGACAATGGCTTGCGGCTGAGCCATGTCTTGAGATTGATTGGAGCGGGAGACGTATCGTCTCGACCTAGCGTTTCTAACGCTCTTCCTCTGTTTGAGGGCCCTGTGAGCCTTGTAGATGGCTTCTGCAGGGGTTTGAGATTTGTCCTGGCGGCGCTGAGGCCTTTGAGTTGGGCGAGGTGTGGGCTTAGGCACCTCCCATGCTTGGCGGAGCTGGCCTGTGGCCGAGTTCTTTGCCACTATGCGGAGAGCTGTGAATTTGTTGGAGACTGGGATAGCTGGCCTAGCCACCAGCTGATTTTGGTATGCGTCCAGGGCCCTCTTCCTGGACGCTTGAGAGTTGCGAGCAGTCTGGGCTGCTGCCTTTGGGGCTGCCCTCTTGGACGGGCGCCTTCTCCTCTTTGGGGAGGCAGTAGGAGAGGCCATGATGTTGTTAGAGATCCCCTTGGGAGTTAGGGTGATCGAGTCCTCCTCCTCGTCCTGAATAGAGATCTGGACGGTTGCGGGAGTGAAGGCGGCCACTGGAGCTGGGCCGTAGACAGTCAGTTCTTGTGGGATGGTCCCAAAGAACATGAATAGTTTGCCCTCTGGGCTCTTTGCAGGCATGACAGTGTAGGGAGCAAGGTTGAAGTTTCCAAAGTATGTCATTTCCTGCAAAAAACAAAAACACTTGAAAATTATTAGTCATTTTAGCACATAGAAGACCACTTGTATCTCTTAACTATTCTATTTGCCTCTCTCTTTCAGAGACAAGAGGAGAATCTAGGTCCCACCGGGCGTGCCAGATCCTGTGCGACCCTTTTTCGCGCGCCGCCGCACCGCCGCCGGGCGATGGGTTCTGCGGAAGAAGGACACGGAGATCCCTCCCAAGCGTGCATCTGCTGGGTGTCGGCCGATTCTGCCGTTTAAAGATATTTGGATGCACATTCAGGGGGTTTTTAGTGATTGTGAGTTATTGTAGATTCCGGTGGGCGCAAGCCCCCACCGTTAATTACCCTGGGCTACGAACCTCGAGGCACCTCTGGATCTTTGAAAGAGAGAAGCAAATAGTATAGTTAAAAGATGGTCAAGTGGTCGTCTAAGTTCATAAAAAGGGTCTACGGAAGATGAACCTACAAACAGATCGGTTCAATCTATGGAAGACAAACCTACAAACAGATCGGTTTTGTCCTATGGAGGACGAACCTACAAACAGATCGGTTCAGTCCATGCCACCTCGAGATGTAACCTTACCTACAGACCAGGTTAATCTCTTCATAGGGGGCTTGAGGTGAGTCTACATACAGATCGACTCGACCTCCGTTGATCTAGAAGATAAACCTACAAACAGATCGGTTCAATCTTAACTAGTCAACAACCAATCACACAAAATACAACTCGAAGCACTGAGCCGGTTGATCTTGAGGTTGGTGAATCAGGAGAAGGGTGGATATGGCCCACGTGTTTCTTCTCACTGATCTTGTAGATCATGAATTCGAAGCACTAAGCCGATTCATAAACCTAGGAAACACAATTGCACACAATGTCAAACCTGAAGCTCTGGGCCAGTTCAACATTGAGGCATGTGTTAGTGAAGGAACCTACCTACAGAACGGTTCACATTCACTATTTTGTGGATGAATCTACCTACAGACCGATTCAATCTCACAGTCTCGGGAAATGAACCAGGAGACGAACTTATCGACGGATGAGTTCAGTCTTGCCAGCTCAAATGGTCATGAATTACTTGTTCATGACACCGAGTCATTAAGATGTCGCTTCGCTCGGACATCTTAATGCTCTTCTTCTTCAAAGTCGACATATCTCTCCATGCTGATGTCGTAGCTTTGGTCATTCTTCAGCGAGCGTCAAGATGTTCTTGTCTTGACTAATCATTCTACGTGTTGCATTACTTGTGCAAAATTACTATATTGCCCTACACCTCTTGTGTGAGCGTATTCAATCATGAGTTACTTGCTCATGGCAGCGAGTCATTAAGATGTCACCTCTCTAGGACATCGTAATGTTCTTCTTCCTCAGAGTCGACATGTATCTCCATGTTAATGTCGCAATTCTGGTTATTCTTCATTAAGCGTCAAGATGTTCCTGTCTCGACATATCTCTTCATGCTGCTATCGAAGCCTTAATCATTCTACGTCAAGATGTTCTTGTCTCAACGTATCTTGTTATTCTTCATCAAGTGTCGAGATGTTCTTGTCTCGACGTATCTTCTCATGTTGCTATCAAAGCCTTAATCTTCTCACGTCAAGATGTTCTTGTCTCAACGCATCTTTTCGTGTTGTCATTGCAACCTTATTTATCCTCTGTCAAGGTGTTCTCGTCTTGACTAATCATTCTAAATGTTATATCATGTGTGCAAATATTCTTACGTGGCTCTACACTCCTTATGTGAGCATGTTTATTTTCTAAAATGCACAAAATCTATTATATAATATCTTCCATTATTATTTTTATTATAAAGATGCATTTATTTATTATTATTATTATTATTATTATTATTATTATTATTATTATTATTATTATTATTATTATTTTTATTCTATTTATCTATGTAGAAAATTATTTACAAAATAATAGAAAAAGGGGTTAACTAATAACTAGAGTATCATTTATATTTTTGGATTTTTTTTTTACAATAGCAAAAATAGTAGAATTTTTATTTTTATTATTTCTAATCTCTATTTATTTTGTAGAAAATCACTTATAAAAATAATAGAAAATAAAATGGCTATGATTTTTATTTGTATTTTTAAAATGTTTATAATAGCCAAAGTAGGAATTATTATTATTATATCCTATTATACTATTCATTATGTAAGAATCATTTGCAAAATTAAAAGATGGTTAGCTATACTATTTTACTATTATTATTTCATTATTATTATTATTATTATTTTTTTATATCTATAATAGCTAAAAAGAAATCATTACTAATATTCTATCCTATTTATTATACTATTCATTATATCTATTTTTATTATTTCTATTTATTATCTATAGAAAAGTATAAGTTTTTTTTTATTATTAGTTGAAAATAGTCATAAGAGATGAAATTCATTATGTTTTTATTACAACTATTATTTTTATTACATTTTATTCATCAAAAGTATATTTTTTATTGTATATATTTGTATAGAAATAACAAAAGAAATACAATTCATATTATAAAACTATATTATCATTCTTTAAAATGTATTTTACTATTTATTACCATAGTAGTATATTTTGTATATTTTGTGCTATTTATTTTTATTATTCTTTTTACAGAAAATATCAATATAATATCTTTTATTATTATATTATTATTATTATTTTTTAAAGGATATAGCTAATCTCACTATTTGTTATAGTATATTACTATCATCATTATTATTTCATGGAAAATCACTTGAAAGATCACTAAAATATATCTAATTATTATTTATGATTTTTATTTGTATTTTTGGAATTTTTATAGTATTTAAAATGACAAGTCAAAGCTAAGTCAAACATATCAATATAGGTAATATCTTTTGCTTTTAAATTGTTTTACTATGGTTATATTTTTAAAACTGGAATATTATTGTATAGAAAAATAGTGTGAAAAATAAGGAAGCTTTAGAAACAAATTTGAGTCAATTTGGAGTTCAGGAGCATTTTTAAATCATTTATTTATCATATATAATTAATGTTCTGTTATTAATTGATTAATGGGCTTAATCTGGGCCTTTAGATCTGTATCAAGATCAGCGCCTATCTTTCATTTAACTTTATTCTTATTTGGGCCGCCAGATTAGATTAAGATTTGCACTGCGTGGATCGACGGCCCAGATCAATTCATGCTTTAATTTCCTAAATGTTCAATAGCCCAGATCCTTTGGATTCGTCCCAATATTCGTGCGTCTCTTTGAGATTCGTATAGAAAGCGTCCCCTTCTGTCTCTCTCTCCCGTGCTTTGAGATGTGCACTGGATGAACGATTTTGATGTTCCGGCGGCCTGATCGGAGATCGGCCATTACCTACGGCATCGCCTTGGCATGGAAAGCTAGTATGTACCTTCGGATCATACATCGGTGCGGTAGATCATCGGCGTCATCATGATCAATGGACTGACTTGTACCGTTTTGGTACCGAATCCATTTCCAGTTGAATTACACCAATTCCAGATCAATCTTTAGCGTTTCTTGATTTGTTTATGCAATTCTAAACCTCAATTAACATCTTTGATGATTTACTCGTTGTAATTACCTCTATTCTTTCTTGATTCACCAAAGATGCTGATTCATGGTTGATACCGATCGGCGATTCAATATTATATTCTGTATTTCCAGTCAATTGCCAAGAATTGCTTAATCTTATTGATATGAAACTCATCGCCTATGTAATGCATCTCAATTGAAGCGTATAGCTTGATCAATTGGGGTGTTTTCAAGTGTTTTGCATTACTGGTTTTGAGTTCCAGCGATTAGTTCCAGAATTTCCATCAATTACTCGATTGAAAAGTTGAATTCTTGGAACAATTGCTTGGAAATGCAGTGACTAAGAGGTCAGTGACCTTCGATTAGTCTATCTTCCTTGATTAGTGCTAGGAGATTGTATAATCTTCGACTAGCTCTTCTGGCAAATCAATTCGAGCTCTTGATCACTTGATTAATCAAGATAAAGGCAAGAAAACAAAACAAGAATGATCTATATAATGAGGCGACAGCTTAAAGAAAAGAATTCAATCAAGAAAATTAGGAAATTCAATCGAATTGAAAAGGAAATTTATGAAAATGCAAGTAACAGTACTAAAGCTCTGAAATTACTCAAAATCAAGCACAATTACAACTCAAACTTCCTATGTACAATGAATACACTCACCTTTCCTTCTTCTCTGTAGCTCTGAGCTCTTAGATTGATTGTTAATAATGGAAAAGGGTGACTGTTTGCCAAGTTCTCAACACTTGTTGAGATCAATTGGCTTTCTAGCTTCTCACTTGCTCTCTAAGCTTCTCAGGGATCTTACAAATGCTCTAAGGGTCGTGTGTATGCCTCTGGTTCTTTTTTTCATTCACTGGCTAAGGGTTTATATAGAAATCCATTGGTTTGACCGATTTTGACCATCTCAATCCAATTGCACATGGTGTATTACACTCTTCACTCTAACTGCTTCCTTGTATGCCCTATGGTCCACTGAACCGAGTCTCCATTGCCTAGCTCATGTGCAACTGCCTAGAGGCAGTTATAAGTTCATTTTATTTACTGATTTGCCACCATCCGGTTCCCATACTCTTGCAAGCCTCTCTAGCCCCTTCTAGATCCTTCCAGACCTCATACCATGTCCATATAAGCTGCTAGCATGCTCCCTTAACTCCATTGATCTCAATTCACATCTTCTCTTCCATTACAAGCTATATTCAAGCTTCAATCTTTCACCTTGGTTCTTTGCTCATTTCTTCTGTCTCAAAGCTTCACCATCATCAACTCAGTGTCAGGCAACTCCCTGTGCTCTCATCTAGTCGATTTGCAAGCTCCATCACAGTGTTTGATCAACTCATTTCTAGGCCGAGTTGTGAATTGGTGTAACTCCTACATCCAGCATTCAACTCCTCTCAATTGTCACTCTAACACCATCGCCTGAGGTCCTAGAAGCTCTTCCAGCCATTAATTGCAAGTTCCAAGCTTCAATTGGCAAGTTCAAAGTTTTGACCCGAGGTATTCCTTCTTGCCATTTCTCCCTTTATATCACATTATTCTAAAATCTAAATCCATACACCTTCTCTCCTTTGTACTAGATAGTCAGGGCTAGGAGCAATTGATCTGAAGTTAATCCCTTTGTGTGATCTCCATTGATGGCGCCATTAAACTCTTCTGTTATCGCGAGGAAGAAGAAGAGAAGGAGAGAGAGGAAGGAGGGAGCGGGCCCTTCAGCGCCTGCGCCTGGCGTGCATGAGCCGAGGCGAAGAAGAAAGAAGGTGCAGAGTGCGCCAGGTGCATACCTCTTTTTATTTCAAATTTAAATCTCTGCAGATGTTTCCACATAGAACTGGTTTGTAGTTTGCTTATGCACCATAGGTTCATAGATCTGACAATGGGCCCCGTCTGTAGGATTACTGAGTCTAGGCGCATAGTAATGGATTAATGATTGATTAGTGCATGATTTGGGTTAATTGATATGATATGGCATGTTATGATTGGCTCATTAGTTTAATCACCCTCCTTTATCTCTGATTATCCACTAACCAATGCTGAGGTGGCCTTATAGTATGGTGCCATGTGGCACAGGGCTGGGTGAAGTGGCCTCCTCTGGCTGTGCCATGTGGCATGGGGTTGGGTGAAGTGGCCCTGTGATGTAGTGCCATGTGGCACTAGGGTGATGAGGTGGCTCTGTGACTGTCTGCCACGTGGCACCAAGGTGGGGCCCACCTGTCAGTGACTCATACCAGGGTGGGGCCCACTTGCTGACATGGCCCAATGAGAGGCTGCCACGTGGCACACCCTCTCTCCTCGTTTATTTTATTCTTTCTGTGTTTATTGCACCCAGTTTGTACCCAGAGTTGTTATTATCTCCAATTTGTACCCAGAGTTGCTCTGATCAAATCTCAGCCTTTGATTAATCCATTTATTCTGCTTCTATCTTCCCTGAATTTATTTTAATAGCTCCACTTATCCAAAAATCATGAAAATTTTACCAAAAATCCCTAAAATCATGATGATCATCCCTGTAATTTTTAATTCCATTTTTGCCCCTGCCTCTCTGAATTAAAAATTCTTTTATCCATAAAACCCTAATATTCCTTATGAATTAATCCCTGATCTCATTTGTAGCTCAATGTCTCTGCCAATTATCTCTCTCTTGCAGAAACCACCCTAACTAAATACCAATTAGACTTATATTGATATTCATTAGGGTTTGATTTGATCAAATGCTGACTACTTATCAGCAATTAATACAAATCTAGACTTGATCAAGTGGTTGCTCCCAGCTTTGGCACCTGATCAGTCTTGTGAAATTGACTTTCAATCCCTTAACATGAGGGTGACTTGGTCAAAGAACTGACTACTTATCAGTAATTGACACAAATCAAAGCATGGTTAGGTGGTTGCTCGCAGCTTTGGCACCAGGTCAGCCTTGAAAGCAAAATCACATTTGGAATTTCTTATAACTAGTTGCATCAAAATGCTAGCTTGGCATTGACATCATTTCATGTAGCATAGGGATTATACTGCTTCAGCTCCTTTCTAGGGTTAGCTTCAAAGGCAGATTTCTAGGGTTCAATTCTGACTCCTTCAATAGGTCACTGAGGTGTGGGGTCTGATGGCGATCAAGTCATGGCAGATTTACATATAAACAATCATGATCAAGGAAGCAAGTTATGGACCAGTTCTCAGCTTGAAGAACCAGGCCCAAGTCATATTTACAATTAATTTACGAAACAGCAGCTCTCTGGACAGATTCGTACTGGGCCAGTATTTTGGGCATAACTCTCTCATAAAGGCTCGGATTTGGGTGATTTAAATTTCTGTGATCAGATAATGAAATGGACTATCTTTTTTATGTTTTGAGTTTCTCCAGATTCCAGAGTCTTCTTGGTCAAAACCTCGTGTCAAGTGAGCGTGGTTACTGAGGAGCCAGCCAGCAATTAGTTTCTTGGAACTTGTCTTTTGAGTCTTTCTATGTTTTAATTATATTTGGGAATTAGCAGTAGTAGTTAATGTTGTTTTTATTGTGTTTTGATATTTGCAAAAATAGTTAAGGAGTTATTAATTAGTAGGAAGTTTCTAGAGTTGAGTTGTATGGCTATATAAAGCCTAATTTCTGAATGTAAACTCACTTGTTGAATTATTATGAAAAGTTTATCTTGAGTTGAGTTTATCTCCTCTTTTATCCTGCTGTGAGTTGAGAGTATCCTCCAGTTGTGATTTTATAGTTGAACGTGTGCGTGTCCTTGGACGATTCATAGCTCGAACGCTATCAGTTGGTATCAGAGCAGCAGGCGAAGGATGGTGCGACGTAGTGCTCGTGTCAATCCTCCTGAAGGCAACCAGCAAGCCGATCGAGATATTGAGTTGAACGAGTTGAGGCAGCATGTGCAACAACTCCAAGAGCGTCTAGCGCGCGTGGAGGCCGCTGGGAACAACCGCGATGATTCCTATCGTGGCTCAGATGGCGAAACTTATGGTGACGATGATGCCGAGTTCAACCCCTTCCACGACAACCACACCTTGGTGTCCAGTGATGAAGAGGCTCTCCATCAAAATCACACCCGAAGGAACCAGCAATTTCGACGGGCTTTTGATCTAAAAGCGGATATTCCTGTGTACGAAGGGCGCATACAACCCGATGAGTTCATAGATTGGCTCAATACGGTTGAACGTGTCTTTGAATACCAAGATGTCCCTGAGGAAGAGAAGGTGAAGATTGTTGCCATCAAATTAAAGAAGCATGCATCTATTTGGTGGGAGCAGTTGAAGATGAAGCGAGCCCGTGAGGGTAAGCAAAAAATCAGAACATGGGAAAAGATGGTGAAAGAGTTACGAAAGAAGTTTCTGCCGGAAGGGTACTTGCAAGAGGCCTTTTTTCAACTTCATGGCTTTGTTCAAGGTGAAAAAACTGTGGCAGATTACACTGAAGAACTTGATCACCTCATGTTGAAATGTGGCGTTGTTGAGCCCGAAGAACAAACCATTGCACGATATCTTCGTGGCCTTCGCAAGGAGATTCATGATGTGGTAACTTTACAGCCTTTTATCTCTTATCATGATGTGTTTAAACTTGCCACAAAAGTTGAGAAGCAACTCAAGGAGAAAGAAGTCAGAAAAACAGCGAGCTTTGGTGGTAGCCGAGTTCTCAATCGAGGCCATCCAACAAGCCATGGGAGCAGTACGCAATCAGCCAAACCAACATCAAGTGCAGTGGCCAAATTTTCAGCAAAAACCGCAACCGCTGGACCCTCTAAACCAGCCCCTAAAGCTGTTCAATGCTATCGGTGCAAAGGGTACGGTCACATCATGTCCGAGTGCCCAAACCAGCGGGTATTTACCATTATTGAAGAACCCCTAGAAGAGGAGCAAACAGATTTTGATTCTCCACCCGTGTTTGATGAGGCAGCAGATGAGGAGGATGTCATTTATGGAGATACGGGTGAGATGTTGGTGATTAGGCGTGTGCTGAATTCCAGTCCCGTTCAAGATGATGTGTGGCTCCGTAACAATATCTTCCATACACGATGCACCTCTCATGGGAAGGTATGCGATGTTATCATTGATAGTGGGAGTTGTGAGAATGTTGTTTCTAAAATTATGGTACAAAAGTTGCCGCTTAAAACTGAAAAGCACCCAAAACCGTACAAACTCTCTTGGTTGGAAAAGGGTAAATGTGTGCAAGTTGACCAGCGTTGTTTGGTTAATTTTTCTATTGGTGAGAAGTACCGAGATGAGGTATGGTGTGATGTAGTTCCTATGGATGCTTGTCATTTACTTTTGGGGAGACCTTGGCAGTTTGATAGAAAGGTACACCATGATGGTTTTAAAAACACTTATTCTTTTGAGCTGAATGGTGCTAAGATTACTTTGGGTCCTTCTAGAATGGAAATGAAATCTAAACCAGCCCTCAAGGATAGCAATTTCATTCTCTCAAAATCTGAATTTACTGAAATTTTTGAAGAATCCCAAATAGCCTTTGCATTGGTGGTGAAAGAAGTTAAGGGTGACAGAAATCCTCTAATACCCGGACCAGTGGTACCTTTACTTGAACAATTTCAGAACCTTGTTCCAGATGAAATTCCAGCAGGTTTACCTCCAATGAGGAGTGTGCAACACTGCATAGATTTTGTTCCTGGTGCAATTTTGCCAAACAAAGCAGCATACCGAATGAACCCAACAGAAAATGCCGAGTTGCAGCGGCAAGTAGATGAGTTGATGAGAAAGGGTTTGGTGCGTGAAAGCATGAGTCCTTGTGCAGTTCCAGCCTTGCTTGTGCCAAAGAAAGATGGTTCTTTTCGCATGTGTGTGGATAGTAGAGCGGTCAACAAGATTACTATCAAGTATCGCTTCCCTATTCCTCGTCTAGATGACATGCTAGATCAGCTCCATGGTGCTAGTGTGTTTTCAAAGATTGATCTTAGAAGTGGGTACCATCAGATTCGTATGAGGCCTGGTGATGAATGGAAGACAGCATTTAAGACCCGTGATGGATTGTTTGAGTGGTTGGTGATGCCATTCGGACTCTCTAATGCTCCTAGTACTTTTATGAGACTAATGAATTTGGTGTTTAAGTCTTTTATTGGCAGATTTGTGGTGGTCTATTTTGATGACATACTCGTGTATAGCACGGGTAAAGAAGAGCATTTGGAACACCTTCACCAAGTCTTTGAAGTGCTAGCTGAACAGAAACTCTACATCAACCTCAAGAAGTGCGAGTTCCTAACCAGCAACTTGGTGTTTTTAGGCTATGTGGTTTCAGCTGAAGGTATTCATGTTGATCCTTCTAAGGTGGATGCAATTGTTTCATGGCCAACACCAGCCAACATTCATGATGTGAGAAGTTTTCATGGACTGGCCTCATTCTATCGCCGGTTCAGTCGAGATTTCAGCACTCTTGTCTCTCCAATCACCGAGTGCTTGAAAGGAGGAGTATTCAAATGGACGAAGGAAGCTGAAAAGAACTTTCAGCTCATCAAGGAGAAGATGACAGCAGCCCCAATTCTTGCTTTGCCCAACTTTGAGAATATTTTTGAGCTTGAATGTGATGCATCTGGTGTAGGCATTGGTGCGGTTCTCAATCAAGAGGGTCGACCTATTGCCTTCTTTAGTGAAAAGCTTTCAGATTCACGTAAGAACTACACTACATATGACAAAGAGTTCTATGCAATTGTACGAGCTCTTGGGCATTGGAGACACTACCTCATTTCCAAGGAGTTCATTCTCTACTCCGACCATGAGGCGCTGAAGTTCATAAATGGGCAGCACAAGCTCAAACCGAGACATGCAAGGTGGGTGGAATTTTTACAAGGCTACACATTCCACATCAAGCATAAAAGTGGTGCTTCAAATCAGGTGGCAGATGAGCGTGCTAAAGCAATCAAGGGCTTGCATGAACAAGTCAGCAAGAGGATTGAGAAGCAAAATCAGAAGTATGAAAGACAAGCTAACAAGCACCGAAGGGCTGTGATTTTCAAAGAAGGTGATCTTGTGTGGGTGCATTTGAGCAAGGAGAGATTTCCACCTGGGCGCAATGCAAAGCTCAAGCACCGTGGTGATGGACCGTTTAAAATCTTGCAGCGCATAGGTGACAATGCTTACAAGGTGGAGCTTCCCGGAGATTATGGTGTTTCATCCACATTCAATGTGAAGGATCTTTCTCCATACCATGGCGAAAATGAGCCGAACTCGTGGGCGAGTTCTTTTCAACCGGGGGAGAATGATGGCGATCAAGTCATGGCAGATTTACATATAAACAATCATGATCAAGGAAGTAAGTTATGGACCAGTTCTCAGCTTGAAGAACCAGGCCCAAGTCATATTTACAATTAATTTACGAAACAGCAGCTCTCTGGACAGATTCGTACTGGGCCAGTATTTTGGGCATAACTCTCTCATAAAGGCTCGGATTTGGGTGATTTAAATTTCTGTGATCAGATAATGAAATGGACTATCTTTTTTATGTTTTGAGTTTCTCCAGATTCCAGAGTCTTCTTGGTCAAAACCTCGTGTCAAGTGAGCGTGGTTACTGAGGAGCCAGCCAGCAATTAGTTTCTTGGAACTTGTCTTTTGAGTCTTTCTATGTTTTAATTATATTTGGGAATTAGCAGTAGTAGTTAATGTTGTTTTTATTGTGTTTTGATATTTGCAAAAATAGTTAAGGAGTTATTAATTAGTAGGAAGTTTCTAGAGTTGAGTTGTATGGCTATATAAAGCCTAATTTCTGAATGTAAACTCACTTGTTGAATTATTATGAAAAGTTTATCTTGAGTTGAGTTTATCTCCTCTTTTATCCTGCTGTGAGTTGAGAGTATCCTCCAGTTGTGATTTTATAGTTGAACGTGTGCGTGTCCTTGGACGATTCATAGCTCGAACGCTATCAGGGTCCACCTGTCAGTGAAAATGGTCACATGAATGACTCATCAGATAGGCTATGCTATTAGATTCATCTATAAGAGACTGCCAGGTGGGTCCCACTTGTCAGAGAAAATATAATCACATGGTGACACCCAAGAGGTCTCCTCTCTCCCTCGATCTTCTTGGGTGTCACTCATGCTGAGTGGATAGAGAATAGCGGGGTATTTATACTCTTCACTTCATGCCCAGCATTCCATTGTGGGACTAATGGATTTGTTCTGGGGTTAGGCAGCGACCTCTCCTGATCAGTGGGCCATCTTTCCACTGCTCTCTCTCTTCTCCCCCTTTCTTATGACTTATCATTAATCATCAATTTATTTTATTTATTCATTTATTCATCCTTGAAACTTTTCAAGGGTAAACACGCGTCTGGACTCGTTTTCGGCGATACTGAGGGCGTCGGGTCCCATTTTCATGTTTTGCGCGCCCAAACTCGTTTTCGGCGGTGCCGTGTGCGTCGGGTGCCAATTTCATGTTTTGCGCGCCTGGACTCGTTTTCGGCGGTACCGAGGGCATCGGGTCCCGTTTTCAAGATTTGCGCGCCCCAACTCGTTTTCGGTTGTACCGATGGCGTTGGGACCCGTTTTCATGTTTAGCCCTCCCGAACTCGTTTTCGGCGGTGCCAAGTTCGTCGGGTCCCATTTTCATGTCTTGCGCGTCCGGACTCGTTTTCGACGGTACGGAGGGCGTCTGGTCCCGTTTTCATGTTTTGCGCGCCCGGACTCGTTTTCGGCGTTACCGATGGCGTCGGGTCCTGTTTTCATGTCTTGCGCGCCCGGACTCGTTTTCGGCGGTACCGTGGGCGTCGGGTCCCGTTTTCATGTTTTGCGCTCCCGGACTCGTTTTCGGCGGTACCGATGGCGTCTGGTCCCGTTTTCATGTTTTGCGCTCCCGAACTCGTTTTCGGCGGTTCCAATGGCGTCGGCTCCCGTTTTCATGTTTTGCGCGCCCGGACTCGTTTTCGGCGGTACCGATGGAGTCGGGTCCCGTTTTCATGTTTTTCGCGCCCGGACTCGTTTTCGGCGGTACCGATGGCGTCGGGTCCCGTTTTCATATTTTGCGCTCCCGGACTCATTTTCGGCGGTGCCGAGTAAGTCGGGTCCTGTTTTCGTGTTTTGCGCACCCGAGCTCGTTTTCGGCGGTACCGAGGGCATCGGGTCCCATATTCAAGATTTGCGCGCCCCAATTCGTTTTCGGTTGTACCGATGGCGTCGGGACCCGTTTTCATGTTTAATCCTCCCGAACTCGTTTTCGGCGGTGCCGAGTTCGTCGGGTCCCATTTTCATGTCTTGCGCGTCCGGACTCGTTTTCGACGGTACGGAGGGCGTCGGGTCCCGTTTTCATGTTTTGCGCGCCCGGACTCGTTTTCGGTTGTACCGATGGCGTCGGATCCTGTTTTCATGTTTTGCGCGCCCGGACTCGTTTTCGGCGGTGCCGAGTGCGTCGGGTCCCGTTTTCATGTTTTGCGCTCCCGTACTCGTTTTCGGCGGTACCGATGGCGTCTGGTCCCGTTTTCATGTTTTGCGCGCCCGAACTCGTTTTCGGCAGTTCCAATGGCGTCGGCTCCCGTTTTAATGTTTTGCGCGCCCGGACTCGTTTTCGGCGGTACCGATGGAGTCGGGTCCCGTTTAAATGTTTTTCGCGCCCGGACTCGTTTTCGGCGGTACCGTTGGCGTCGGGTCCCGTTTTCATGTTTTGCGCTGCCGGACTCATTTTCGGCGGTGCCGAGTAAGTCGGGTCCTGTTTTCGTGTTTTGCACACCCGTGCTCGTTTTCGGCTGTAACGAGGGCATCGGGTCCCGTTTTCAAGATTTGCGCGCCCCAACTCGTTTTCGGCGGTACCGATGGCGTCAGGACCCGTTTTCGGCTGTACCGAGTTCGTTGGGTCCCATTTTCATGTCTTGCGCGTCCGGACTCGTTTTCGACGGTACTGAGGGCGTCGGGTCCCATTTTCATGTTTTGCGCGCCCAAACTTGTTTTCGACGGTAACTTGCGCGTCGGGTCCCGTTTTCATGTTTTGCGCGCCCGAACTCTTTTTCAGCGGTGCCGATGGCGTCGGGTCCCTTTTTCAAATTTAGCGCCCCCGAACTCATTTTCGACGGTGCCGAGTTCGTCGGGTCCCGTTTTCATGTTTTGCGCGTCCGGACAAGTATTCGGCAGTACCGAGGGCGTCAGGTCCTGTTTTTATGTTTTGAGAACCCGAACTCATTTTCGGCGGTACCGAGGGCGTCATGGCTCGTTTTCATGTTTTCCAAGCCCGGTCTCGTTTTCGACGGTAACTTGCGCGTTAGGTCCTCTTTTCATGTTTTTCGCGCCCGTACTCATTTTCGACGGTACCGACGGCGTCGGGTCCCGTTTTCATGTTTTGCGCGGCCGGACTCATTTTCGGCGGTACCGTGGGCGTCGGGTCCCGTTTTCATGTTTTGCGCTCCCGGACTCCTTTTCGGCGGTGTTGATGGCGTCGGGTCCCGTTTTCAGGTTTTGTGCTCCCGGACTCCTTTTCGGCGGTGCCGAGTAAGTCGGGTCCCGTTTTCAAGGTTTGCGCGCCCGGACTTGTTTTCGGCGGTACCGATGACGTCGGGTCCCGTTTTCATGTTTCGCACTCCCGGACTCATTTTTCGGCGGTGCCGAGTAAGTCGGGTCCCGTTTTTATGTTTTGCGCGCCCGGACTCGTTTTTGGCGGTACCGATGGCGTCGGGTCCCGTTTTCATGTTTTGCGCTCCTGGACTCATTTTCGACGGTACCGATGGTGTCTGGTCCAGTTTTCATGTTTTGCGCTCCCGAACTCGTTTTCGGCGGTTCCAATGGCGTCGGCTCCCGTTTTCATGTTCTGCGCGCCCGGACTCGTTTTCGGCGGTACCGATGGAGTCGGGTCCCGTTTTCAAGTTTTTCGCGCCCGGACTCGTTTTCGGCGGTACCGATGGCGTCGGGTCCTGTTTTCATGTCTTGCGCGCCCGGACTCGTTTTCGGCGGTACCGTGGGCGTCGGGTCCCGTTTTCATGTTTTGCGCTCCCGGACTCGTTTTCGGCGGTATCGATGGCGTCTGGTCCCGTTTTCATGTTTTGCGCTCCCGAACTCATTTTCGGCGGTTCCAATGGCGTCGGGTCCCGTTTTCAGGTTTTGCGCTCCCGGACTCGTTTTCGGCGGTACCGATGGAGTCGGGTCCCGTTTTCATGTTTTTCGCGCCCGGACTCGTTTTCGGCGGTACCGATGGCGTCGGGTCCCGTTTTCATGTTTTGCGCTCCCGGACTCATTTTCGGCAGTGCCGAGTAAGTCGGGTCATGTTTTCGTGTTTTGCGCACCCGTGCTCGTTTTCGGCGGTACCGAGGACATCGGGTCCCGTATTCAAGATTTGCGCGCCCCAACTCGTTTTCGGTTGTACCGATGGCGTCGGGACTCGTTTTCATGTTTAGCCCTCCCGAACTCGTTTTCGGCGGTGCCGAGTTCGTCGGGTCCCATTTTCATGTTTTGCGCGTCCGGACTCGTTTTCGGTGGTACCGATGGCGTCGGGTCACGTTTTTATGTTTTCCGCTCCCGGACTCATTTTCGGCGGAGCCGAGTAAGTCGGGTCCCGTTTTCATGTTTTGCGCACCCGTACTCATTTTCGGCGGTACCGAGGGCGTCGGGTCCCGTTTTTAAGATTTGCGCTCCCGAACTTGTTTTCGGCGGTACCGATGGCGTCTGGTCCCGTTTTCATGTTTTGCGCGCCCCGACTCGTTTTCGGCGGAACCGATGGCGTCGGGTCCCGCTTTCATGTTTTACGCTCCCGGACTCGTTTTCGGCGATACCGAGGGCGTCGGGTCCCGTTTTGATGTTTTGCGCGCCCCGACTCATTTTCGGCGGAACCGATGGCGTCAGGTCCCACTTTCGTGTTTTGCGCTCCCGAACTCGTTTTCGACGGTGCCGAGTACGTCGGGTCTCGATTTCATGTTTTGCACGCCCGGACTCGTGTAAGGCGGTGCCGATGGCGTCGGGTCCCGTTTTCCTGTTTTGCGCGTCCGTACTACTTTTCGGCGGTATCGAGTGCGTCGGTCCGGTTTTCATGTTTTGCGCGCCCGAACTCGTTTTCGATGGTAACTTGTGAGTCGGGTTCCGTTTTCATGTTTTGCGCGCCCGGACTCGTTTTCGGGATGGCGTCGGGTCCCGTTTTCATGTTTTGAGCTCCCGGACTCATTTTTGGCGGTGCCGATGTCGTCAGGTCCCATTTTTATGTTTTGCGCGCCCAGACTCGTTTTCGGTGGTACCGATGGCGTCGGGTCCCGCTTTCATGTTTTGCGCTCCCGGACTCGTTTTCGGCGGTACCGAGTGCGCCGGGACCCGATTTCATGTTTTGCGCCTGGACTCGTATTCGGCGATACCGAGGGCGTCGGGTCCCGTTTTGATGTTTTGCGCTCCCGAACTCGTTTTCGGCCGTGCCGAGTGCGTCGGCTCCCGTTTTCATGTTTTGCGCGCCCGGACTCGTTTTCGGCGGTACCGAGGGCGTCAGGTCCCGTTTTCATGTTTTGCACGCCCGATCTCGTTTTCGATGGTAACTTGCGCGTTTGGTCCCATTTTCATGTTTTGCGCGCCCGGACTCATTTTCGGCGGTACCGATGGCGTCGGGTCCCGTTTTCATGTTTTGCATGCCCAGACTCGTTTTCGGCGGTACCTTGGGCGTCGGGTCCCGTTTTCATGATTTGCGCTCCCGGACTCATTTTCGGCGGTGCCGAGTAAGTCGGGTCCCGTTTTCATGTTTTGCGCGCCCGGACTTGTTTTCGGCGGTACCGATGACGTCGGGCCCCATTTTCATGTTTTGCGCGCCCCGACACGTTTTCGGCGGTACCGATGGCGTCGGGTCCCGTTTGCATGTTTTGCGCTCCCGGACTCATTTTCGGCGGTGACGAGTAAGTCGGGTCCCGTTTTCATGTTTTGCGCGCCCGGACTCGTTTTCGGCGATAGCGAGGGCGTCGGGTCCCGTATTCATGTTTTGCGCGCCCGGACTCATTTTCGACGGTACCGATGGCGTCAGGTCCCGTTTTCATGTTTTGCGCTCCTGGACTCCTTTTCGGCGGTGCCGAGTAAGTCGGGTCTCATTTTCATGTTTTGCGCGCCCGGACTCGTTTTCGGCGGTACCGATGGCGTCGGGACCCGTTTTCATGTTTCGCGCTCTCGGACTCATTTTCGGCGGTGCCGAGTAAGTCGGGTCCCGTTTTCATGTTTTGCGCGCCCGGACTCGTTTTCGGCGGTACAGATGGCGTCGGGTCCCATTTTAATGTTTTGCGCGCCCGGACTCATTTTCGACGGTACCGATGGCGTCGGGTCCCGTTTTCATGCTTTGCGCGCCCGGACTCGTTTTCGGCGGTACCGATGGCGTCGGGTCCCGTTTTCATGTTTTGCGCTCTCGGACTTATTTTCGGAGGTGCCGATAGCGTCGGGTCCCGTTTTCATGTTTTGCGCGCCCGGACTCGTTTTCGGTGGTACCGATGGCGTCGGGTCCCGCTTTCACGTTTTTCGCTCCCGGACTCATTTTCAGCGGTGCCGAGTAAGTCGTGTCCCGTTTTCGTGTTTTGCGCACCCGTCCTCGTTTTCGGCGGTACCGAGGGCGTCAGGTCCCGTTTTCAAGATTTACGCGCCCCGACTCGTTTTCGGTTGTACCGATGGCGTCGGGACCCGTTTTCATGTTTTGCGCTCCCGAACTCATTTCCGACGGTGCCGAGTGCGTCGGGTCCCGTTTTCAAGTTTTGCGCGTCCGGACTCGTTTTTGGCGGTACTGAGTGCGTCGGGTCCCGTTTTCATGTTTTGCGCGGCCGGACTCATTTTCGGCGGTACCTATGGCGTCGGGTCCCGTTTTCAAGTTTTGGCTCCAGGACTCGCTTTCGGCGGTGCCGATGGCCTCGGGTACCGTTTTCATGTTTTGCGCTCCCGGACTCATTTTCGGCGGTGCCGAGTAAGTCGGGTCCCGTTTTCATGTTTTGCGCGCCCGGACTCGTTTTCGGCGATAGCGAGGGCGTCGGGTCCCGTATTCATGTTTTGCGCGCCCGGACTCATTTTCGGCGGTACCGATGGCGTCGGGTCCCGTTTTCATGTTTTGCGCTCCCGGACTCCTTTTCGGCGGTGCCGAGTAAGTCGGGTCTCATTTTCATGTTTTGCGCGCCCGGACTCGTTTACGGCGGTACCGATGGCGTCGGGACCCGTTTTCATGTTTCACGCTCTCGGACTCATTTTCGGCGATGCCGAGTAAGTCGGGTCCCGGTTTCATGTTTTGCGCGCCCGGACTCGTTTTCGGCGGTACCGATGGCGTCGGGTCCCATTTTAATGTTTTGCGCGCCCGGACTCATTTTCGACGGTACCGATGGCGTCGGGTCCCGTTTTCATGCTTTGCGCGCCCGGACTCGTTTTCGGCGGTACCGATGGCGTCGGGTCCCGTTTTCTTGTTTTGCGCTCCTGGACTTATTTTCGGAGGTGCCGATAGCGTCGGGTCCCGTTTTCATGTTTTGCGCGCCCGGACTCGTTTTCGGTGGTACCGATGGCGTCGGGGCCCGCTTTCACGTTTTTCGCTCCCGGACTCATTTTCAGCGGTGCCGAGTAAGTCGTGTCCCGTTTTCGTGTTTTGCGCACCCGTCCTCGTTTTCGGCGGTACCGAGGGCGTCAGGTCCCGTTTTCAAGATTTACGCGCCCCGACTCGTTTTCGGTTGTACCGATGGCGTCGGGACCCATTTTCATGTTTTGCGCTCCCGAACTCATTTCCGACGGTGCCGAGTGCGTCGGGTCCCGTTTTCAAGTTTTGCGCGTCCGGACTCGTTTTCGGCGGTACTGAGTGCGTCGGGTCCCGTTTTCATGTTTTGCGCGGCCGGACTCATTTCCGGCGGTACCGATGGCGTCGGGTCCCGTTTTCATGTATTGGCTCCAGGACTCGTTTTTGGCGGTGCCGATGGCCTCGGGTCCCGTTTTCATGTTTTGCGCACCCGAACTCATTTTCGGCGGTACCGAGTAAGTCGGGTTCTGTTTTCATGTTTTGCGCGCCCGAACTCGTTTTCGGCGGTACCGATGGCGTCTGGACCCATTTTCATGTTTTGCGTGCCCCAACTCGTTTTCGACGGAACCGATGGCGTCGGGTGCCACTTTCATCTTTTGCGCTCCCGGACTCATTTTCGGCGGTGCCGAGTGCGTCGGGTCCCGTTTTCATGTTTTGGGCGCCCCGACTCGTTTTCGGTTGTACCGATGGCGTCGGGATCCGTTTTCATGTTTTGCGCTCGCAAACTCGTTTTCGGCGGTGCCGAGTGCGTCGGGTCCCGTTTTCATGGTTTGCGCGTCTGGACTAGTTTTCGGCGGTACTGAGGGCGTCGGGTCCCATTTTCATGTTTTGCGCGCCCGTACTCCTTTTTGGCGGTAGCGAGTGGTCGGGTCCCGTTTTCATGTTTTGCGCGCCCGTACTCCTTTTCGGCGGTAGCGAGTGGTCGGGTCCCGTTTTCATGTTTTGGGCGTTGGTTCCCGTTTTCATGTTTTGTGCTCCCGGACTCGTTTTCGGCGGTGTTGATGGCGTCGGGTCCCGTTTTCATGTTTTGCTCTCCCGGACTCATTTTCGACGGTGCCGAGTAAGTCGGGTCCCGTTTTCATGTTTTGCGCGCCCCGACTCGTTTTCAGCGGAACCGATGGCGTCGGGTCCCGCTTTCATGTTTTGCGCTCCCGGACTCGTTTTCGACGGTGCCGAGTGCGTCGGGTCTCGATTTCATGTTTTGCGCGGCCGGACTCGTTTTCGGCGATACCGAGGGCGTCGGGTCCCGTTTTGATGTTTTGCGCGCCCCGACTCGTTTTCGGCGGAACCGATGGCGTCGGGTCCCACTTTCGTGTTTTGCGCTCCCGAACTCGTTTTCGACGGTGCCGAGTGCGTCGGGTCTCGATTTCATGTTTTGCGCGGTCGGACTCGTTTTCGGCGATACCGAGGGCGTCGGGTCCCGTTTTGATGTTTTGCGCTCCCGAACTCGTTTTCGGCAGTGCCGAGTGCGTCGGCTCCCGTTTTCATGTTTTGCGCGCCCGGACTTGTTTTCGACGGTACTGATGGCGTGGGGTCCCGTTTTCATGTTTTGCACGCCCGGACTCGTGTAAGGCGGTACCGATGGCGTCAGGTCCCGTTTTCCTGTATTGCGCGTCCGTACTCCTTTTCGGCGGTATCGAGTGCGTCGGTCCGGTTTTCATGTTTTGCGCGCCCGAACTCGTTTTCGATGGTAACTTGTGAGTCGGGTTCCGTTTTCATGTTTTGCGCGCCCGGACTCGTTTTCGGGATGGCGTCGGGTCCCGTTTTCATGTTTTGAGCTCCCGGACTCATTTTTGGCGGTGCCGATGTCGTCAGGTCCCGTTTTTATGTTTTGCGCGCCCAGACTCATTTTCGGTGGTACCGATGGCGTCGGGTCCCGCTTTCATGTTTTGCGCTCCCGGACTCGTTTTCGGCGGTACCGAGTGCGCCGGGTCCCGATTTCATGTTTTGCGCCTGGACTCGTATTCGGCGATACCGAGGGCGTCGGGTCCCGTTTTGATGTTTTGCGCTCCCGAACTCGTTTTCGGCCGTGCCGAGTGCGTCGGCTCCCGTTTTCATGTTTTGCGCGCCCGGACTCGTTTTCGGCGGTACCGAGGGCGTCAGGTCCCGTTTTCATGTTTTGCACGCCCGATCTCGTTTTCGATGGTAACTTGCGCGTTTGGTCCCATTTTCATGTTTTGCGCGCCCGGACTCATTTTCGGCGGTACCGATGGCGTCGGGTCCCGTTTTCATATTTCGCACGCCCAGACTCGTTTTCGGCGGTACCTTGGGCGTCGGGTCCCGTTTTAATGATTTGCGCTCTCGGACTCATTTTCGGCGGTGCCGAGTAAGTCGGGTCCCGTTTTCATGTTTTGCGCGCCCGGACTTGTTTTCGGCGGTACCGATGACGTCGGGCCCCGTTTTCATGTTTTGCACGCCCCGACACGTTTTCGGCGGTACCGATGGCGTCGGGTCCCGTTTTCATGTTTTGCGCTCCCGGACTCATTTTCGGCGGTGCCGAGTAAGTCGGGTCCCGTTTTCATGTTTTGCGCGCCCGGACTCGTTTTCGGCGATAGCGAGGGCGTCGGGTCCCGTATTCATGTTTTGCGCGCCCGGACTCATTTTCGGCGGTACCGATGGCGTCAGGTCCCGTTTTCATGTTTTGCGCTCCCGGACTCCTTTTCGGCGGTGCCGAGTAAGTCGGGTCTCATTTTCATGTTTTGCGCGCCCGGACTCGTTTTCGGCGGTACCGATGGCGTCGGGACCCGTTTTCATGTTTCGCGCTCTCGGACTCATTTTCGGCGGTGCCGAGTAAGTCGGGTCCCGTTTTCATGTTTTGCGAGCCCGGACTCGTTTTCGGCGGTACCGATGGCGTCGGGTCCCATTTTAATGTTTTGCGCGCCCGGACTCATTTTCGACGGTACCGATGGCGTCGGGTCCCGTTTTCATGCTTTGCGCGCCCGGACTCGTTTTCGGCGGTACCGATGGCGTCGGGTCCCGTTTTCATGTTTTGCGCTCCCGGACTTATTTTCGGAGGTGCCGATAGCGTCGGGTCCCGTTTTCATGTTTTGCGCGCCCGGACTCGTTTTCGGTGGTACCGATGGCGTCGGGTCCCGCTTTCACGTTTTTCGCTCCCGGACTCATTTTCAGCTGTGCCGAGTAAGTCGTGTCCCGTTTTCGTGTTTTGCGCACCCGTCCTCTTTTTCGGCGGTACCGAGGGCGTCAGGTCCCGTTTTCAAGATTTACGCGCCCCGACTCGTTTTCGCTTGTACCGATGGCGTCGGGACCCGTTTTCATGTTTTGCTCTCCCGAACTCATTTCCGACGGTGCCGAGTGCGTCGGGTCCCGTTTTCAAGTTTTGCGCGTCCGGACTCGTTTTCGGCGGTACTGAGTGCGTCGGGTCCCGTTTTCATGTTTTGCGCGGCCGGACTCATTTTCGGCGGTACCTATGGCGTCGGGTCCCGTTTTCATGTTTTGGCTCCAGGGCTCGTTTTCGCCGGTGCCGATGGCCTCGGGTACCGTTTTCATGTTTTGCGCTCCCGGACTCATTTTCGGCGGTGCCGAGTAAGTCGGGTCCCGTTTTCATGTTTTGCGCGCCCGGACTCGTTTTCGGCGATAGCGAGGGCGTCGGGTCCCGTATTCATGTTTTGCGCGCCCGGACTCATTTTCGGCGGTACCGATGGCGTCGGGTCCCGTTTTCATGTTTTGCGCTCCCGGACTCCTTTTCGGCGGTGCCGAAAAAGTCGGATCTCATTTTCATGTTTTGCCCGCCCGAACTCGTTTTCGGCGGTACCGATGGCGGCGGGACCCGTTTTCATGTTTCACGCTCTCGGACTCATTTTCGGCGATGCCGAGTAAGTCGGGTCCCGTTTTCATGCTTTGCGCGCCCGGACTCGTTTTCGGCGGTACCGATGGCGTCGGGTCCCATTTTAATGTTTTGCGCGCCCGGACTCATTTTCGACGGTACCGATGGCGTCGGGTCCCGTTTTCATGCTTTGCGCGCCCGGACTCGTTTTCGGCGGTACCGATGGCGTCGGGTCCCGTTTTCATGTTTTGCGCTCCCGGACTTATTTTCGGAGGTGCCGATAGCGTCGGGTCCCGTTTTCATGTTTTGCGCGCCCGGACTCGTTTTCGGTGGTACCGATGGCGTCGGGGCCCGCTTTCACGTTTTTCGCTCCCGGACTCATTTTCAGCGGTGCCGAGTAAGTCGTGTCCCGTTTTCGTGTTTTGCGCACCCGTCCTCGTTTTCGGCGGTACCGAGGGCGTCAGGTCCCGTTTTCAAGATTTACGCACCCCGACTCGTTTTCGGTTGTACCGATGGCGTCGGGACCCGTTTTCATGTTTTGCGCTCCCGAACTCATTTCCGACGGTGCCGAGTGCGTCAGGTCCCGTTTTCAAGTTTTGCGCGTCCGGACTCGTTTTCGGCGGTACTGAGTGCGTCGGGTCCCGTTTTCATGTTTTGCGCGGTCGGACTCATTTTCGGCGGTACCTATGGCGTCGGGTCCCGTTTTCATGTTTTGGCTCCAGGACTCGTTTTCGGCGGTGCCGATGGCCTCGGGTACCGTTTTCATGTTTTGCGCTCCCGGACTCATTTTCGGCGGTGCCGAGTAAGTCGGGTCCCGTTTTCATGTTTTGCGTGCCCGGACTCGTTTTCGGCGATAGCGAGGGCGTCGGGTCCCGTATTCATGTTTTGCGCGCCCGGACTCATTTTCGGCGGTACCGATGGCGTCGGTTCCCGTTTTCATGTTTTGCGCTCCCGGACTCCTTTTCGGCGGTGCCGAGTAAGTCGGGTCTCATTTTCATGTTTTGCGCGCCCGGACTCGTTTTCGGCGGTACCGATGGCGTCGGGACCCGTTTTCATGTTTCACGCTCTCGGACTCATTTTCGGCGATGCCGAGTAAGTCGGGTCCCGTTTTCATGTTTTGCGCGCTCGGACTCGTTTTCGGCGGTACCGATGGCGTCGGGTCCCATTTTAATGTTTTGCGCGCCCGGACTCATTTTCAACGGTACCGATGGCGTCGGGTCCCGTTTTCATGCTTTGCGCGCCCGGACTCGTTTTCGGCGGTACCGATGGCATCGGGTCCCGTTTTCATGTTTTGCGCTCCCGGACTTATTTTCGGAGGTGCCGATAGCGTCGGGTCCCGTTTTCATGTTTTGCGCGCCCGGACTCGTTTTCGGTGGTACCGATGGCGTCGGGGCCCGCTTTCACGTTTTTCGCTCCCGGACTCATTTTCAGCGGTGCCGAGTAAGTCGTGTCCCGTTTTCGTGTTTTGCGCACCCGTCCTCGTTTTCGGCGGTACCGAGGGCGTCAGGTCCCGTTTTCAAGATTTACGCGCCCCGACTCGTTTTCGGTTGTACCGATGGCGTCGGGACCCGTTTTCATGTTTTGCGCTCCTGAACTCATTTCCGACGGTGCCGAGTGCGTCGGGTCCCGTTTTCAAGTTTTGCGCGTCCGGACTCGTTTTCGGCGGTACTGAGTGCGTCGGGTCCCGTTTTCATGTTTTGCGCGGTCGGACTCATTTTCGGCGGTACCGATGGCGTCGGGTCCCGTTTTCATGTTTTGGCTCCAGGACTCGTTTTCGGCGGTGCCGATGGCCTCGGGTCCCGTTTTCATGTTTTGCGCACCCGAACTCATTTTTGGCGGTACCGAGTTAGTCGGGTTCTGTTTTCATGTTTTGCGCGCCCGAACTCGTTTTCGGCGGTAACGATGGCGTCTGGACCCATTTTCTTGTTTTGCGCGCCCCAACTCGTTTTCGACGGAACCGATGGCGTCGGGTGCCGCTTTCATCTTTTGCGCTCCCGGACTCGTTTTCGGCGGTGCCGAGTGCGTCGGGTCTCGATTTCATGTTTTGCGCGGCCGGACTCGTTTTCGGCGATACCGATGGCGTCGGGACCCGTTTTCATGTTTTGCGCTCCCGAACTCGTTTTCGACGGAACCGATGGCGTCTGGTCCCGTTTTCATGTTTTGCGCGCCCCGACTCGTTTTCGGCGGTACCGATGGCGTCGGGTCCTGCTTTCATGTTTTGCGCTCCCGGACTCGTTTTCGGCGGTGCCGAGTGCGTCGGGTCCCGTTTTCATGTTTTGGGCGCCCCGACTCGTTTTCGGTTGTACCGATGGCGTCGGGATCCGTTTTCATGTTTTGCGCTCGCAAACTCGTTTTCGGCGGTGCCGAGTGCGTCGGGTCCCGTTTTCATGGTTTGCGCGTCAGGACTAGTTTTCGGCGGTACTGAGGGCGTCGGGTCCCATTTTCATGTTTTGCGCGCCCGTACTCCTTTTCGGCGGTAGCGAGTGGTTGGGTCCCGTTTTCATGTTTTGCGCGCCCGTACTCCTTTTCGGCGGTAGCGAGTGGTCGGGTCCCGTTTTCATGTTTTGGGCGTTGTTTCCGGTTTTCATGTTTTGTGCTCCCGGACTCGTTTTCGGCGGTGTTGATGGCGTCGGGTCCCGTTTTCATGTTTTGCTCTCCCGGACTCATTTTCGGCGGTGCCGAGTAAGTCGGGTCCCGTTTTCATGTTTTGCGCGCCCCGACTATTTTTCGGTTGTACCGATGGCGTCGGGACCCGTTTTCATGTTTTGCTCTCCCGAACTCGTTTTCGGCTGTGCCGTGTGCGTCGGGTACCGTTTTCATGTTTTGCGCGTCCGAACTAGTTTTCGGCGGTACTGAGGGCGTCGGGTCCCATTTTCATGTTTTGCGCGTACTCCTTTTCGGCGGTAGCGAGTGGTCGGGTCCCGTTTTCATGTTTTGCGCGCCCGGTCTCGTTTTCGATGGTAACTTGCCCGTCAGGTCCCATTTTCTTGTTTTGCGCGCCCGGACTCATTTTCGGCGGTACCGATGGCGTCGGGTCCTGTTTTAATGTTTTGCGCGCCCGGAATCGTTTTCGGCGGTACCGTGGGCGTCGGGTCCCGTTTTCATGTTTTGCGCTCCGGGACTCATTTTCGGCGGTGCCGAGTAAGTCGGGTCCCGTTTTCATGTTTTGCGCGCCCGAACTCGTTTTCGGCGGAACCGATGGCGTCGGGTCCCGTTTTGATGTTCTGCGCGCCCCGACTCGTTTTCGGCGGTACCGATGGCGTCGGGTCCCGCTTTCATGTTTTGCGCTCCCGGACTCATTTTCGACGGTGCCGAGTGCGTCGGGTCCCGTTTTCTTGTTTTGAGCGCCCGGACTCGTTTTCGGCGATACGGAGGGTGTCGGGTCCCGTTTTCATGTTTTGCGCGCCCGGACTCGTTTTCGGCGGTGCCGATGGCGTCGGGTCCCGTATTCATGTTTTGCGCGCCCGGACTCATTTTCGGCGGTACCGATGGCGTCGGGTCCCGTTTTCATGTTTTGCGCTCCCGGACTCCTTTTCGGCGGTGCCGAGTAAGTCGGGAACCGTTTTCATGTTTTGCGCGCCCCGACTCGTTTTCGGCGGTACCGATGGCGTCGGGTCCTGCTTTCATGTTTTGCGCTCCCGGACTCGTTTTCGGCGGTGCCGAGTGCGTGGGGTCTCGATTTCATGTTTTGCGCGCCCGGACTCGTTTTCGGCGATACCGAGGGCGTCGGGTCCCGTTTTGATGTTCTACGCGCCCCGACTCGTTTTCGGCGGTACCGATGGCGTCGGGTCCCGCTTTCATGTTTTGCGCTCCCGGACTCATTTTCGGCGGTGCCGAGTGCGTCGGGTCCCGTTTTCTTGTTTTGAGCGCCCGGACTCGTTTTCGGCGATACGGAGGGTGTCGGGTCCCGTTTTCATGTTTTGCGCGCCCGGACTCGTTTTCGGCGGTGCCGATGGCGTCGGGTCCCGTATTCATGTTTTGCGCGCCCGGACTCATTTTCGGCGGTACCGATGGCGTCGGGTCCCGTTTTCATGTTTAGCGCGCCCGGACTCGTTTTCGGCGGTACCGATGGCGTCGGGTCCCGTTTTCATGTTTCGCGCTCCCGGACTCATTTTCGGCGGTGCCGAGTAAGTCGGGTCCCTTTTTCATGTTTTGCGCGCCCGGACTCGTTTTCGGCGGTACCGATGGCGTCGGGTCCCGTTTTCATGTTACGCGCTCCCTTACTCATTTTCGACGGTGCCGAGTAAGTCGGGTCCCGTTTTCATGTTTTGCGCGCCCGTAGTCATTTTTGGCAGTACCGATGGCGTCGGGTCCCGTTTTCATGTATTGCGCGCCCGGACTCATTTTCGACGGTACCGATGGCGTCGGCTTCCGTTTTCATGTTTTGCGCACCCGGACTCGTTTTCGGCGGTACCGTGGGCGTCGGGTCCCGTTTTCATGTTTTGCGCGCCCCGACTCATTTTCGGCAGTGCCGAGTAAGTCGGGTCCAGTTTTCATGTTTTGGGCGCCCGAACTCGTTTTCGGCGGAACCGATGGCGTATGGTCCCGTTTTCGTGTTTTGCGCGCCCCGACTCGTTTTCGGCGGTACCGATGGCGTCGGGTCTCGATTTCATGTTTTGCGCGCCCGGACTCGTTTTCGGCGATACCGAGGGCGTCGGGTCCCGTTTTGATGTTCTGCGCGCCCCGACTCGTTTTCGGCGGTACCGATGGCGTCGGGTCCCGCTTTCATGTTTTGGGCTCCCGGACTCATTTTCGGCGGTGCCGAGTGCGTCGGGTCCCGATTTCATGTTTTGCGCGCCCGGACTCGTTTTCGGCGATACCGAGGGCGTCGGGTCACGTTTTCATGTTTTGCGCGCCCGGACTCGTTTTCGGCGGTGCCGATGGCGTCGGGTCCCGTATTCATGTTTTGCGCGCCGGGACTCATTTTCGGCGGTACCGATGGCGTCGGGTCCTGTTTTCATGTTTTGCGCGCCCGGACTCTTTTTCGGTGGTACCGATGGCGTCGGGTCCCTTTTTCATGTTTTGCGCTCCCGGAATCATTTTCAGCGGTGCCGAGTAAGTCGGGTCTCGTTTTCGTGTTTTGCGCACCCGTACTCGTTTTCGGCGGTACCTAGGGCGTCGGGTTCCGTTTTCAAGATTTGCGCGCCCCAACTCGTTTTCGGTTGTACCGATGGCGTCGGGACCCGTTTTCATATTTTGCGCTCCCGAACTCGTTTTCGGCAGTGCCAAGTGCGTCGGGTCCCGTTTTCATGTTTTGCGCGTCCGGACTCGTTTTCGGCGGTACTGTGGGCGTCGGGTCTCGTTTACATGTTTTGCGCGCCCGAACTTGTTTTCGACGGTAACTTGCGCGTCGGGTCCCGTTTTCTTTTTTTGCGCGCCCGGACTCGTTTTCGGTGGTACCGAAGGCGTTGGGTCTTGTTTTCATGTTTTGGCACCAGGACTCGTTTTCGGCGGTGCCGATGGCGTCGGGTCCCGTTTTCATGTTTTGCGCGTCCGGACTCGTTTTCGGCCGTACCGAGGGCGTCCGGTCCCGTTTTTATGTTTTGGGCACCCGAACTCATTTTCGGCGGTACCGAGGGCGTCAAGTCCTGTTTTGATGATTTGCAAGCCCGGTCTCGTTTTCGACGGTAACTTGCGCATCAGGTCCCCTTTTCATGTTTTTCGCGCCCGTACTCATTTTCGGCGGTACCGACGGCGTCGGGTCCCATTTTCATGTTTCGCGCTCCCGGACTCATTTTCGGCGGTGACGAGTATGTCGGGTCCCGTTTTCATGTTTTGCGCGCCCGGACTCGTTTTCGGCGGTACCGATGGCGTTGGGTCCCGTTTTCATGTTTCGCGCTCCCGGACTCATTTTCGGCGGTGCCGAGTAAGTCGGGTCCCGTTTTCATGTTTTGCGCGCCTGTACTCATTTTTGGCAGTACTGATGGCGTCGGGTCCCGTTTTCATGTTTTGCGCACCCCGACTCGTTTTCGGCGGTACCGATGGCGTCGGGTCCTGCTTTCATGTTTTGCGCTCCCGGACTCGTTTTCGGCGATGCCGAGTGCGTCGGGTCTCGATTTCATGTTTTGCGCGCCCGGACTCGTTTTCGGCGATACCGAGGGCGTCGGGTCCCGTTTTGATGTTCTGCGCGCCCCGACTTGTTTTCGGCGGTACCGACGGCGTCGGGTCCCGCTTTCATGTTTTGCGCTGCAGGACTCGTTTTCGGCGGTGCCGAGTGCGTCGGGCACCGATTTCATGTTTTGTGCGCCGAGACTCGTTTTCGGCGATACCGAGGGCGTCGGGTCCCGTTTTCATGTTTTGCGCGCCCGGACTCGTTTTCGGCGGAGCCGATGGCGTCGGGTCCCGTATTCATGTTTTGCGCTCCCGGACTTATTTTCGGCGGTACCGATGGCGTCGGGTCCCGTTTTCATGTTTTGCACTCCCGGACTCCTTTTCGGCGGTGCCGAGTAAGTCGGGTCCCGTTTTCATGTTTGGCGCGCCCGGACTCGTTTTCGGCGGTACCGATGGCGTCGGGTCCCGTTTTCATGTTTCGCGCTCCCGGACTCATTTTCGGCGGTGACGAGTATGTCGGGTCCCGTTTTCATGTTTTGCGCGCCCGGACTCGTTTTCGGCGGTACCGATGGCGTCGGGTCCCGTTTTCATGTTTCGCGCTCCCGGACTCATTTTCGGCGGTGCCGAGTAAGTCGGGTCCCGTTTTCATGTTTTGCGCGCCTGTACTCATTTTTGGCAGTACTGATGGCGTCGGGTCCCGTTTTCATGTTTTGCGCGCCCCGACTCGTTTTCGGCGGTACCGATGGCGTCGGGTCCTGCTTTCATGTTTTGCGCTCCCGGACTCGTTTTCGGCGGTGCCGAGTGCGTCGGGTCTCGATTTCACGTTTTGCGCGCCCGGACTCGTTTTCGGCGATACCGTGGGCGTCGGGTCCCGTTTTGATGTTCTGCGCGCCCCGACTTGTTTTCGGCAGTACCGACGGCGTCGGGTCCCGCTTTCATGTTTTGCGCTGCAGGACTCGTTTTCGGCGGTGCCGAGTGCGTCGGGTCCCGATTTCATGTTTTGTGCGCCGAGACTCGTTTTCGGCGATACAGAGGGCGTCGGGTCCCGTTTTCATGTTTTGCGCGCCCGGACTCATTTTCGGCGGAGCCGATGGCGTCGGGTCCCGTATTCATGTTTTGCGCTCCCGGACTTATTTTCGGCGGTACCGATGGCGTCGGGTCCCGTTTTTATGTTTTGCACTCCCGAACTCCTTTTCGGCGGTGCCGAGTAAGTCGGGTCCCGTTTTCATGTTTGGCGCGCCCGGACTCGTTTTCGGCGGTACCGATGGTGTCGGGTCCCGTTTTCATGTTTCGCGCTCCCGGACTCATTTTCGGCGGTGACGAGTATGTCGGGTCCCGTTTTCATGTTTTGCGCGCCCGGACTCGTTTTCGGCGGTACCGATGGCGTCGGGTCCCGTTTTCATGTTTCGCGCTCCCGGACTCATTTTCGGCGGTGCCGAGTAAGTCGGGTCCCGTTTTCATGTTTTGCGCGCCTGTACTCATTTTTGGCAGTACGGATGGCGTCGGGTCCCGTTTTCATGTTTTGCGCGCCCGGACTCATTTTCGACGGTACCGATGGCGTCGGGTCCCGTTTTCATGTTTTGCGCGCCCGGACTCGTTTTCGGCGGTACCGATGGCGTCGGGTCCCGTTTTCATGCTTTGCGCTCCCGGACTCATTTTCGGCGGTGCCGATAGCGTCGGGTCCCGTTTTCATGTTTTGCGCGCCCGGACTCGTTTTCGGTGGTACCGATGGCGTCGGGTCCCGTTTTCATGTTTTGCGCTCCAGGACTCATTTTCGGCGGTGCGGAGTAAGTCGGGTCCCGTTTTCATGTTTTGCGCGCCCGTACTCATTTTTTGCAGTACCGATGGCGTCGGGTCCCGTTTTCATGTTTTGCGCGCCCGGACTCATTTTCAACGGTACCGATGGCGTCGGGTCCCGTTTTCATGTTTTGCGCGCCCGGACTCGTTTTCGGCGTTACCGATGGCGTCGGGTCCCGTTTTCATGTTTTGCGCTCCCGGACTCATTTTCGGCGGTGCCGATAGCGTCGGGTCCCGTGTTCATGTTTTGCGCGCCCGGACTCGTTTTCGGTGGTACCGATGGTGTCGGGTCCCGTTTTCATGTTTTGCGCTCCAGGACTCATTTTCGGCGGTGCCGAGTAAGTCGGGTCCCGTTTTCGTGTTTTGCGCACCCATACTCGTTTTCGGCGGTACCGAGGGCGTCGGGTCCCGTTTTCAAGATTTGCTCGCCCCAACTCGTTTTCGGTTATACCGTTGGCGTCGGGACCCGTTTTCATGTTTTGCAGCCCGAACTCGTTTTCGGCGGAGCCTAGTGCGTCGGGTCTCGTTTTCATGTTTTGCGCGTCCGGACTCGTTTTCGGCGGTACTGAGGGCGTCGGGTCCCGTTTTCTTTTTTGGCGCGCCCGGACTCGTTTTCGGCGGTACCGATGGCGTCGGGTCCCGTTTTCATGTTTTGCGCGCCCGGACTCATTTTCGACGGTACCGATGGCGTCGGGTCCCGTTTTCATGTTTTGCGCGCCCGGACTCGTTTTCGGCGGTACCGGTGGCGTCGGGTCCCGTTTTCATGTTTTGCGCTCCCGGACTCATTTTCGGCGGTGCCGATAGCGTCGGGTCCCGTTTTTCTTGTTTTGCGCGCCCGGACTCGTTTTCGGTGGTACCGATGGCGTCGGGTCCCGTTTTCATGTTTTGCGCTCCAGGACTCATTTTCGGCGGTGCCGAGTAAGTCGGGTCCCGTTTTCATGTTTTGCGCGCCCGTACTCATTTTTGGCAGTACCGATGGCGTCGGGTCCCGTTTTCATGTTTTACGCGCCCGGACTCGTTTTCGGCGGTACCGATGGCGTCGGGTCCCGTTTTCATGTTTTGCGCTACCGGACTCATTTTCGGCGGTGCCGATAGCGTCGGGTCCCGTGTTCATGTTTTGCGCGCCCGTACTCGTTTTCGGTGGTACCGATGGCGTCGAGTCCCGTTTTCATGTTTTGCGCTCCAGGACTCATTTTCGGCGGTGCCGAGTAAGTCGGGTCCCGTTTTCATGTTTTGCGCTCCAGGACTCATTTTCGGCGGTACCGAGGGCGTCGGGTCCCGTTTTCAAGATTTGCTCGCCCCAACTCGTTTTCGGTTGTACCGTTGGCGTCGGGACCCGTTTTCATGTTTTGCGCTCCCGAACTCGTTTTCGGCGGAGCCCAGTGCGTCGGGTCCCGTTTTCATGTTTTGCGCGTCCGGACTCGTTTTCGGCGGTACTGAGGGCGTCGGGTCCCGTTTTCTTTTTTTGCGCGCCCGGACTCGTTTTCGGCGGTACCGAAGGCGTCGGGTCTTGTTTTCATGTTTTGGCTCCAGGACTCGTTTTCGGCGGTGCCGATGGCGTCGGGTCCCGTTTTCATGTTTTGCGCACCCGGACTCATTTTCGGCGGTGCCGTGTAAGTCGGGTCCCGTTTTCATGTTTTGCGCGCCCCGACTCGTTTTCGGTTGTACCGATGGCGTCGGGACCCGTTTTCATGTTTTGCGCTCCCGAACTCGTTTTCGGCGGTGCCGAGTGCGTCGGGTCCCGTTTTCATGTTTTGCGCGTCCAGACTCGTTTTCGGCGGTACTGAGGGCGTCGGGTCCCATTTTCATGTTTTGCGCGCCCGTACTCCTTTTCGGCGGTAGCGAGTGGTCGGGTCCCGTTTTCATGTTTTGCGCGCCCGGTCTCGTTTTCGATGGTAACTTGCCCGTCAGGTCCCATTTTCTTGTTTTGCGCGCCCAGACTCATTTTCGGCGGTACCGATGGAGTCGGGTCCTGTTTTCATGTTTTGCGCGCCCGGACTCGTTTTCGGCGGTACCGTTGGCGTCGGGTCCTGTTTTCATGTTTTGCGCTCCGGGACTCATTTTCGGCGGTGCCAAGTCGGGTCCCGTTTTCATGTTTTGCGCGCCCGAACTCGTTTTCGGCGGAACCGATGGCGTTTGGTCCCGTTTTCATGTTTTGTGCGCCCCGACTCGTTTTCGGCGGTACCGATGGCGTCGAGTCCTGCTTTCATGTTTTGCGCGCCCGGACTCGTTTTCGGCGGTATCGAGAGCGTCGGGTCCCGTTTTCATGTTTTGCGCGCCCGGACTCATTTTCGATGGTAACTTGCGAGTCGGGTTCCGTTTTCATGTTTTGCGCGCCCGGACTCGTTTTCGGCGGTACCGATGGCGTCGGGTCCCGTTTTCATGTTTTGCGCACCCGGACTCATTTTCGGCGGTGCCGATGGCGTCGGGTCCCGTTTTCATGTTTTGCGCGCCCGAACTAGTTTTCGGTGGTACCGATGGCGTCGGGTCCCGTTTTCACGTTTTGCGCTCCCTAACCCGTTTTCATGTTTTGCACTCCCTAACTACATATAATTTCTCGCAAATTAAAATCATAATTACTCCTAATTATGCCTATTATATGATTGTGTAATTAAAACTTAAATATGAATATTCTATGACGCTAATTTTGCACAAAATATAAGTAAGATGCATTCGAAAATGCTTTTTGAACAAGTTGTTTAAGATTTTCAACATTTTTTGCATCAAAACTACACATAATTTCGAGCGAATTAATATAATTACTCCTAACTATGTCTATTATAAGATTGTCAAATTAACACTTCAATATGAATATCATAGGACACTAATTTTACATAAGACATAAGTAAGATACATTGGAAATTGCTGTTTAAACTTGTTTAAGATTTTTAACATTTATTCCCTCATAAAAACAAATAATTTCATGAAAATTAATAAAATCACTCGTAATTGTGCTTGCTAGAAGATTACCCAATTAACACTTCGATATGAACAGTCTACGACACGGATTTTACATAAAAAATAAGTAAGATGCATTAAAAACAACAGTTTAAACAAGTTGTTTGGGTTTTTCAAAAACATTGGCTGCATAACTACACATAACATCACGCAAATTAATATAATTGCTCCTAATTATGCCTATTATATAATTATCCAATTCACACTCCAACATGAATATATCCTGTAACAGTAAATACATTTGAAACTGCTGTTTAAACAAGTTGTTTAAGATTTTCAAAATTTATTGTCTCATAACTACTTATAATTTCATGAAAATTAATAAAATTACTACTAATTATCCCTATTATAAGATTATCCAATTAATACTTCGATATGAATATTCTACGACACAAAGTATGCACAATACATAAGTAAGATGCATTATAAAACAGCAGATTGAACTAGTTGATTGAGTTTTTCAATCTTTTTGCCGCGTAACTACTTATAATTTCGTGCAAATTAATATAATCACTCGTAATTACGCCTATTATAAGTTTATCTAATTAAAACATCGATATGAATACTCTATGATGCTAATTTGGCACAAAACATAAGTAAGATGCATTAAAAACTGCTGTTTAAACAAGTTGTTTGACTTTTTAAAAAATTTTGGCCCCATAAGTACACATAATCTCGTGCAAATTAATATAATTACTCCTAATTATGTCTATTATAAGATTGTTCAATTAACACTTCGATATGAATATTCTACGACACCATTTTCTCCCGAAACACAAGTAAGATGCATTAGAAACGGCTATTTGAGCGTTTCAAAAATTTTGGCCCCATAACTACATATAGTTTCGTGAAAATTAAAATAATCACTCCTAATTATGCCTATTAAAAGATTATCTAATTAACACTTCAATATGAACATTCTACAACACTAATTTTGTACAAAACATAAGTAGGAGGCTTTAAAAACAGCTGTTTAAACAAGTTGTTTGAGTTTTTTTAATATTTTTGGCCGCATAATTACACATAATTTATTATAAATTAATATAATTATTCCTAATCATGTCTATTATCCGATCTTCCAATTAAAACTTTGTTATGAATATTCTACGACACTAATTTTGCACAAAACATAAGTAAGATGCATTAAAAGCAGCTGCATAAACAAGTTAATTGAGTTTTTCAAATCTTTTGGCTGCATAGCTACATAAAATTTCTTATAAATTAATATAATTACTCCTTAATATGTCTATTGTAAGATTCCTTAATTAAACCTTCGATTTGAATATTCTGCAACACTAATTTTGCGCAAAACATAAGTAAGATGCATTAAAAACTGTTGTTTAAACAAGTTGTTTGAGCTTTTCAAATCATTTGGCCGCCTAACTACATATAATTTCGTACAAATTAAAAACATTACTCCCTATTACGCCTTTTATAAAATTACCCAACTAAAACTTCGATATGAAAATTCTATAACGCTAATATTGCACAAAACATAAGTAAGATGCGTTAAAAACTGCTATTTAAACAAGTTGTTTGCCTTTATAAAATTTTTGGCTACATAACAACACATAATTTGGTGCTAATTAATATAATTACTCCTAATTATGCCTATTATGTGACCGTTCAATGAACACTTCAAAACGAATATTTTAGGGCACTATTTTTCCTCAAAACATAAGTAAGATGCGTTAGAAACTGCTATTTAAGAAAGTTTAGTTCTTCAACATTTTTTGCCTCATAACTAAATATAATTTCATAAAAATTAATATAATTACTCCTAATTATGCCCATTAAAATATTAGCCAATTAACACTTCGATATGAACAATCTACGACACTAATTTTGCACAGGACATAAGTAGGATGCATTAAAAACAGCTGTTTAACCAAGTTGTTTGCATTTTTCAAAACAATTGGCCGCATAAGTACAAATAATTTAATGCAAATTAATATAATTACTCCTAATTATGCCTATTATAAGATTGTCCAATTAACACTTCGATACGAATATCCTACGACACTAATTTTTCATAAAACATAAGTAAGATATATTAGAAACTGCTGTTTAAACAAGTTATTTCAGATTTTTAACCTTTTTTGACTCATAACTATACATATTTTCGTGATAATTAATGTAATTACTCCTAATTATACCTATTAGAAGATTATCCAATTAACAATTCGATATGAACATTGCACGATACAATTTTTGCCCAAAACATAAATAGCATGCGTTGAAAACAGTATTTTAAACAAGTTGTTTGAGTTTTTTAAAATTGCTGGCCGCATAACTACATATAATTTCTCGCGAATTAAAATCATAATTACTCCTAATTATGCCTATTATATGATTGTGTAATTAAAACTTAAATATGAATATTCTATGACGCTAATTTTGCACAAAATATAAGTAAGATGCATTCGAAAATGCTTTTTGAACAAGTTGTTTAAGATTTTCAACATTTTTTGCATCAAAACTACACATAATTTCGAGCGAATTAATATAATTACTCCTAACTATGTCTATTATAAGATTGTCAAATTAACACTTCAATATGAATATCATAGGACACTAATTTTACATAAGACATAAGTAAGATACATTGGAAATTGCTGTTTAAACTTGTTTAAGATTTTTAACATTTATTCCCTCATAAAAACAAATAATTTCATGAAAATTAATAAAATCACTCGTAATTGTGCTTGCTAGAAGATTACCCAATTAACACTTCGATATGAACAGTCTACGACACGGATTTTACATAAAAAATAAGTAAGATGCATTAAAAACAACAGTTTAAACAAGTTGTTTGGGTTTTTCAAAAACATTGGCTGCATAACTACACATAACATCACGCAAATTAATATAATTGCTCCTAATTATGCCTATTATATAATTATCCAATTCACACTCCAACATGAATATATCCTGTAACAGTAAATACATTTGAAACTGCTGTTTAAACAAGTTGTTTAAGATTTTCAAAATTTATTGTCTCATAACTACTTATAATTTCATGAAAATTAATAAAATTACTACTAATTATCCCTATTATAAGATTATCCAATTAATACTTCGATATGAATATTCTACGACACAAAGTATGCACAATACATAAGTAAGATGCATTATAAAACAGCAGATTGAACTAGTTGATTGAGTTTTTCAATCTTTTTGCCGCGTAACTACTTATAATTTCGTGCAAATTAATATAATCACTCGTAATTACGCCTATTATAAGTTTATCTAATTAAAACATCGATATGAATACTCTATGATGCTAATTTGGCACAAAACATAAGTAAGATGCATTAAAAACTGCTATTTAAACAAGTTGTTTGACTTTTTAAAAAATTTTGGCCCCATAAGTACACATAATCTCGTGCAAATTAATATAATTACTCCTAATTATGTCTATTATAAGATTGTTCAATTAACACTTCGATATGAATATTCTACGACACCATTTTCTCCCGAAACACAAGTAAGATGCATTAGAAACGGCTATTTGAGCGTTTCAAAAATTTTGGCCCCATAACTACATATAGTTTCGTGAAAATTAAAATAATCACTCCTAATTATGCCTATTAAAAGATTATCTAATTAACACTTCAATATGAACATTCTACAACACTAATTTTGTACAAAACATAAGTAGGAGGCTTTAAAAACAGCTGTTTAAACAAGTTGTTTGAGTTTTTTTAATATTTTTGGCCGCATAATTACACATAATTTATTATAAATTAATATAATTATTCCTAATCATGTCTATTATCCGATCTTCCAATTAAAACTTTGTTATGAATATTCTACGACACTAATTTTGCACAAAACATAAGTAAGATGCATTAAAAGCAGCTGCATAAACAAGTTAATTGAGTTTTTCAAATCTTTTGGCTGCATAGCTACATAAAATTTCTTATAAATTAATATAATTACTCCTTAATATGTCTATTGTAAGATTCCTTAATTAAACCTTCGATTTGAATATTCTGCAACACTAATTTTGCGCAAAACATAAGTAAGATGCATTAAAAACTGTTGTTTAAACAAGTTGTTTGAGCTTTTCAAATCATTTGGCCGCCTAACTACATATAATTTCGTACAAATTAAAAACATTACTCCCTATTACGCCTTTTATAAAATTACCCAACTAAAACTTCGATATGAAAATTCTATAACGCTAATATTGCACAAAACATAAGTAAGATGCGTTAAAAACTGCTATTTAAACAAGTTGTTTGCCTTTATAAAATTTTTGGCTACATAACAACACATAATTTGGTGCTAATTAATATAATTACTCCTAATTATGCCTATTATGTGACCGTTCAATGAACACTTCAAAACGAATATTTTAGGGCACTATTTTTCCTCAAAACATAAGTAAGATGCGTTAGAAACTGCTATTTAAGAAAGTTTAGTTCTTCAACATTTTTTGCCTCATAACTAAATATAATTTCATAAAAATTAATATAATTACTCCTAATTATGCCCATTAAAATATTAGCCAATTAACACTTCGATATGAACAATCTACGACACTAATTTTGCACAGGACATAAGTAGGATGCATTAAAAACAGCTGTTTAACCAAGTTGTTTGCATTTTTCAAAACAATTGGCCGCATAAGTACAAATAATTTAATGCAAATTAATATAATTACTCCTAATTATGCCTATTATAAGATTGTCCAATTAACACTTCGATACGAATATCCTACGACACTAATTTTTCATAAAACATAAGTAAGATATATTAGAAACTGCTGTTTAAACAAGTTATTTCAGATTTTTAACCTTTTTTGACTCATAACTATACATATTTTCGTGATAATTAATGTAATTACTCCTAATTATACCTATTAGAAGATTATCCAATTAACAATTCGATATGAACATTGCACGATACAATTTTTGCCCAAAACATAAATAGCATGCGTTGAAAACAGTATTTTAAACAAGTTGTTTGAGTTTTTTAAAATTGCTGGCCGCATAACTACATATAATTTCTCGCGAATTAAAATCATAATTACTCCTAATTATGCCTATTATATGATTGTGTAATTAAAACTTAAATATGAATATTCTATGACGCTAATTTTGCACAAAATATAAGTAAGATGCATTCGAAAATGCTTTTTGAACAAGTTGTTTAAGATTTTCAACATTTTTTGCATCAAAACTACACATAATTTCGAGCGAATTAATATAATTACTCCTAACTATGTCTATTATAAGATTGTCAAATTAACACTTCAATATGAATATCATAGGACACTAATTTTACATAAGACATAAGTAAGATACATTGGAAATTGCTGTTTAAACTTGTTTAAGATTTTTAACATTTATTCCCTCATAAAAACAAATAATTTCATGAAAATTAATAAAATCACTCGTAATTGTGCTTGCTAGAAGATTATCCAATTAACACTTCGATATGAACAGTCTACGACACGGATTTTACATAAAAAATAAGTAAGATGCATTAAAAACAACAGTTTAAACAAGTTGTTTGGGTTTTTCAAAAACATTGGCTGCATAACTACACATAACATCACGCAAATTAATATAATTGCTCCTAATTATGCCTATTATATAATTATCCAATTCACACTCCAACATGAATATATCCTGTAACAGTAAATACATTTGAAACTGCTGTTTAAACAAGTTGTTTAAGATTTTCAAAATTTATTGTCTCATAACTACTTATAATTTCATGAAAATTAATAAAATTACTACTAATTATCCCTATTATAAGATTATCCAATTAATACTTCGATATGAATATTCTACGACACAAAGTATGCACAATACATAAGTAAGATGCATTATAAAACAGCAGATTGAACTAGTTGATTGAGTTTTTCAATCTTTTTGCCGCGTAACTACTTATAATTTCGTGCAAATTAATATAATCACTCGTAATTACGCCTATTATAAGTTTATCTAATTAAAACATCGATATGAATACTCTATGATGCTAATTTGGCACAAAACATAAGTAAGATGCATTAAAAACTGCTGTTTAAACAAGTTGTTTGACTTTTTAAAAAATTTTGGCCCCATAAGTACACATAATCTCGTGCAAATTAATATAATTACTCCTAATTATGTCTATTATAAGATTGTTCAATTAACACTTCGATATGAATATTCTACGACACCATTTTCTCCCGAAACACAAGTAAGATGCATTAGAAACGGCTATTTGAGCGTTTCAAAAATTTTGGCCCCATAACTACATATAGTTTCGTGAAAATTAAAATAATCACTCCTAATTATGCCTATTAAAAGATTATCTAATTAACACTTCAATATGAACATTCTACAACACTAATTTTGTACAAAACATAAGTAGGAGGCTTTAAAAACAGCTGTTTAAACAAGTTGTTTGAGTTTTTTTAATATTTTTGGCCGCATAATTACACATAATTTATTATAAATTAATATAATTATTCCTAATCATGTCTATTATCCGATCTTCCAATTAAAACTTTGTTATGAATATTCTACGACACTAATTTTGCACAAAACATAAGTAAGATGCATTAAAAGCAGCTGCATAAACAAGTTAATTGAGTTTTTCAAATCTTTTGGCTGCATAGCTACATAAAATTTCTTATAAATTAATATAATTACTCCTTAATATGTCTATTGTAAGATTCCTTAATTAAACCTTCGATTTGAATATTCTGCAACACTAATTTTGCGCAAAACATAAGTAAGATGCATTAAAAACTGTTGTTTAAACAAGTTGTTTGAGCTTTTCAAATCATTTGGCCGCCTAACTACATATAATTTCGTACAAATTAAAAACATTACTCCCTATTACGCCTTTTATAAAATTACCCAACTAAAACTTCGATATGAAAATTCTATAACGCTAATATTGCACAAAACATAAGTAAGATGCGTTAAAAACTGCTATTTAAACAAGTTGTTTGCCTTTATAAAATTTTTGGCTACATAACAACACATAATTTGGTGCTAATTAATATAATTACTCCTAATTATGCCTATTATGTGACCGTTCAATGAACACTTCAAAACGAATATTTTAGGGCACTATTTTTCCTCAAAACATAAGTAAGATGCGTTAGAAACTGCTATTTAAGAAAGTTTAGTTCTTCAACATTTTTTGCCTCATAACTAAATATAATTTCATAAAAATTAATATAATTACTCCTAATTATGCCCATTAAAATATTAGCCAATTAACACTTCGATATGAACAATCTACGACACTAATTTTGCACAGGACATAAGTAGGATGCATTAAAAACAGCTGTTTAACCAAGTTGTTTGCATTTTTCAAAACAATTGGCCGCATAAGTACAAATAATTTAATGCAAATTAATATAATTACTCCTAATTATGCCTATTATAAGATTGTCCAATTAACACTTCGATACGAATATCCTACGACACTAATTTTTCATAAAACATAAGTAAGATATATTAGAAACTGCTGTTTAAACAAGTTATTTCAGATTTTTAACCTTTTTTGACTCATAACTATACATATTTTCGTGATAATTAATGTAATTACTCCTAATTATACCTATTAGAAGATTATCCAATTAACAATTCGATATGAACATTGCACGATACAATTTTTGCCCAAAACATAAATAGCATGCGTTGAAAACAGTATTTTAAACAAGTTGTTTGAGTTTTTTAAAATTGCTGGCCGCATAACTACATATAATTTCTCGCGAATTAAAATCATAATTACTCCTAATTATGCCTATTATATGATTGTGTAATTAAAACTTAAATATGAATATTCTATGACGCTAATTTTGCACAAAATATAAGTAAGATGCATTCGAAAATGCTTTTTGAACAAGTTGTTTAAGATTTTCAACATTTTTTGCATCAAAACTACACATAATTTCGAGCGAATTAATATAATTACTCCTAACTATGTCTATTATAAGATTGTCAAATTAACACTTCAATATGAATATCATAGGACACTAATTTTACATAAGACATAAGTAAGATACATTGGAAATTGCTGTTTAAACTTGTTTAAGATTTTTAACATTTATTCCCTCATAAAAACAAATAATTTCATGAAAATTAATAAAATCACTCGTAATTGTGCTTGCTAGAAGATTATCCAATTAACACTTCGATATGAACAGTCTACGACACGGATTTTACATAAAAAATAAGTAAGATGCATTAAAAACAACAGTTTAAACAAGTTGTTTGGGTTTTTCAAAAACATTGGCTGCATAACTACACATAACATCACGCAAATTAATATAATTGCTCCTAATTATGCCTATTATATAATTATCCAATTCACACTCCAACATGAATATATCCTGTAACAGTAAATACATTTGAAACTGCTGTTTAAACAAGTTGTTTAAGATTTTCAAAATTTATTGTCTCATAACTACTTATAATTTCATGAAAATTAATAAAATTACTACTAATTATCCCTATTATAAGATTATCCAATTAATACTTCGATATGAATATTCTACGACACAAAGTATGCACAATACATAAGTAAGATGCATTATAAAACAGCAGATTGAACTAGTTGATTGAGTTTTTCAATCTTTTTGCCGCGTAACTACTTATAATTTCGTGCAAATTAATATAATCACTCGTAATTACGCCTATTATAAGTTTATCTAATTAAAACATCGATATGAATACTCTATGATGCTAATTTGGCACAAAACATAAGTAAGATGCATTAAAAACTGCTGTTTAAACAAGTTGTTTGACTTTTTAAAAAATTTTGGCCCCATAAGTACACATAATCTCGTGCAAATTAATATAATTACTCCTAATTATGTCTATTATAAGATTGTTCAATTAACACTTCGATATGAATATTCTACGACACCATTTTCTCCCGAAACACAAGTAAGATGCATTAGAAACGGCTATTTGAGCGTTTCAAAAATTTTGGCCCCATAACTACATATAGTTTCGTGAAAATTAAAATAATCACTCCTAATTATGCCTATTAAAAGATTATCTAATTAACACTTCAATATGAACATTCTACAACACTAATTTTGTACAAAACATAAGTAGGAGGCTTTAAAAACAGCTGTTTAAACAAGTTGTTTGAGTTTTTTTAATATTTTTGGCCGCATAATTACACATAATTTATTATAAATTAATATAATTATTCCTAATCATGTCTATTATCCGATCTTCCAATTAAAACTTTGTTATGAATATTCTACGACACTAATTTTGCACAAAACATAAGTAAGATGCATTAAAAGCAGCTGCATAAACAAGTTAATTGAGTTTTTCAAATCTTTTGGCTGCATAGCTACATAAAATTTCTTATAAATTAATATAATTACTCCTTAATATGTCTATTGTAAGATTCCTTAATTAAACCTTCGATTTGAATATTCTGCAACACTAATTTTGCGCAAAACATAAGTAAGATGCATTAAAAACTGTTGTTTAAACAAGTTGTTTGAGCTTTTCAAATCATTTGGCCGCCTAACTACATATAATTTCGTACAAATTAAAAACATTACTCCCTATTACGCCTTTTATAAAATTACCCAACTAAAACTTCGATATGAAAATTCTATAACGCTAATATTGCACAAAACATAAGTAAGATGCGTTAAAAACTGCTATTTAAACAAGTTGTTTGCCTTTATAAAATTTTTGGCTACATAACAACACATAATTTGGTGCTAATTAATATAATTACTCCTAATTATGCCTATTATGTGACCGTTCAATGAACACTTCAAAACGAATATTTTAGGGCACTATTTTTCCTCAAAACATAAGTAAGATGCGTTAGAAACTGCTATTTAAGAAAGTTTAGTTCTTCAACATTTTTTGCCTCATAACTAAATATAATTTCATAAAAATTAATATAATTACTCCTAATTATGCCCATTAAAATATTAGCCAATTAACACTTCGATATGAACAATCTACGACACTAATTTTGCACAGGACATCATTAAAAACAGCTGTTTAACCAAGTTGTTTGCATTTTTCAAAACAATTGGCCGCATAAGTACAAATAATTTAATGCAAATTAATATAATTACTCCTAATTATGCCTATTATAAGATTGTCCAATTAACACTTCGATACGAATATCCTACGACACTAATTTTTCATAAAACATAAGTAAGATATATTAGAAACTGCTGTTTAAACAAGTTATTTCAGATTTTTAACCTTTTTTGACTCATAACTATACATATTTTCGTGATAATTAATGTAATTACTCCTAATTATACCTATTAGAAGATTATCCAATTAACAATTCGATATGAACATTGCACGATACAATTTTTGCCCAAAACATAAATAGCATGCGTTGAAAACAGTATTTTAAACAAGTTGTTTGAGTTTTTTAAAATTGCTGGCCGCATAACTACATATAATTTCTCGCGAATTAAAATCATAATTACTCCTAATTATGCCTATTATATGATTGTGTAATTAAAACTTAAATATGAATATTCTATGACGCTAATTTTGCACAAAATATAAGTAAGATGCATTCGAAAATGCTTTTTGAACAAGTTGTTTAAGATTTTCAACATTTTTTGCATCAAAACTACACATAATTTCGAGCGAATTAATATAATTACTCCTAACTATGTCTATTATAAGATTGTCAAATTAACACTTCAATATGAATATCATAGGACACTAATTTTACATAAGACATAAGTAAGATACATTGGAAATTGCTGTTTAAACTTGTTTAAGATTTTTAACATTTATTCCCTCATAAAAACAAATAATTTCATGAAAATTAATAAAATCACTCGTAATTGTGCTTGCTAGAAGATTATCCAATTAACACTTCGATATGAACAGTCTACGACACGGATTTTACATAAAAAATAAGTAAGATGCATTAAAAACAACAGTTTAAACAAGTTGTTTGGGTTTTTCAAAAACATTGGCTGCATAACTACACATAACATCACGCAAATTAATATAATTGCTCCTAATTATGCCTATTATATAATTATCCAATTCACACTCCAACATGAATATATCCTGTAACAGTAAATACATTTGAAACTGCTGTTTAAACAAGTTGTTTAAGATTTTCAAAATTTATTGTCTCATAACTACTTATAATTTCATGAAAATTAATAAAATTACTACTAATTATCCCTATTATAAGATTATCCAATTAATACTTCGATATGAATATTCTACGACACAAAGTATGCACAATACATAAGTAAGATGCATTATAAAACAGCAGATTGAACTAGTTGATTGAGTTTTTCAATCTTTTTGCCGCGTAACTACTTATAATTTCGTGCAAATTAATATAATCACTCGTAATTACGCCTATTATAAGTTTATCTAATTAAAACATCGATATGAATACTCTATGATGCTAATTTGGCACAAAACATAAGTAAGATGCATTAAAAACTGCTGTTTAAACAAGTTGTTTGACTTTTTAAAAAATTTTGGCCCCATAAGTACACATAATCTCGTGCAAATTAATATAATTACTCCTAATTATGTCTATTATAAGATTGTTCAATTAACACTTCGATATGAATATTCTACGACACCATTTTCTCCCGAAACACAAGTAAGATGCATTAGAAACGGCTATTTGAGCGTTTCAAAAATTTTGGCCCCATAACTACATATAGTTTCGTGAAAATTAAAATAATCACTCCTAATTATGCCTATTAAAAGATTATCTAATTAACACTTCAATATGAACATTCTACAACACTAATTTTGTACAAAACATAAGTAGGAGGCTTTAAAAACAGCTGTTTAAACAAGTTGTTTGAGTTTTTTTAATATTTTTGGCCGCATAATTACACATAATTTATTATAAATTAATATAATTATTCCTAATCATGTCTATTATCCGATCTTCCAATTAAAACTTTGTTATGAATATTCTACGACACTAATTTTGCACAAAACATAAGTAAGATGCATTAAAAGCAGCTGCATAAACAAGTTAATTGAGTTTTTCAAATCTTTTGGCTGCATAGCTACATAAAATTTCTTATAAATTAATATAATTACTCCTTAATATGTCTATTGTAAGATTCCTTAATTAAACCTTCGATTTGAATATTCTGCAACACTAATTTTGCGCAAAACATAAGTAAGATGCATTAAAAACTGTTGTTTAAACAAGTTGTTTGAGCTTTTCAAATCATTTGGCCGCCTAACTACATATAATTTCGTACAAATTAAAAACATTACTCCCTATTACGCCTTTTATAAAATTACCCAACTAAAACTTCGATATGAAAATTCTATAACGCTAATATTGCACAAAACATAAGTAAGATGCGTTAAAAACTGCTATTTAAACAAGTTGTTTGCCTTTATAAAATTTTTGGCTACATAACAACACATAATTTGGTGCTAATTAATATAATTACTCCTAATTATGCCTATTATGTGACCGTTCAATGAACACTTCAAAACGAATATTTTAGGGCACTATTTTTCCTCAAAACATAAGTAAGATGCGTTAGAAACTGCTATTTAAGAAAGTTTAGTTCTTCAACATTTTTTGCCTCATAACTAAATATAATTTCATAAAAATTAATATAATTACTCCTAATTATGCCCATTAAAATATTAGCCAATTAACACTTCGATATGAACAATCTACGACACTAATTTTGCACAGGACATCATTAAAAACAGCTGTTTAACCAAGTTGTTTGCATTTTTCAAAACAATTGGCCGCATAAGTACAAATAATTTAATGCAAATTAATATAATTACTCCTAATTATGCCTATTATAAGATTGTCCAATTAACACTTCGATACGAATATCCTACGACACTAATTTTTCATAAAACATAAGTAAGATATATTAGAAACTGCTGTTTAAACAAGTTATTTCAGATTTTTAACCTTTTTTGACTCATAACTATACATATTTTCGTGATAATTAATGTAATTACTCCTAATTATACCTATTAGAAGATTATCCAATTAACAATTCGATATGAACATTGCACGATACAATTTTTGCCCAAAACATAAATAGCATGCGTTGAAAACAGTATTTTAAACAAGTTGTTTGAGTTTTTTAAAATTGCTGGCCGCATAACTACATATAATTTCTCGCGAATTAAAATCATAATTACTCCTAATTATGCCTATTATATGATTGTGTAATTAAAACTTAAATATGAATATTCTATGACGCTAATTTTGCACAAAATATAAGTAAGATGCATTCGAAAATGCTTTTTGAACAAGTTGTTTAAGATTTTCAACATTTTTTGCATCAAAACTACACATAATTTCGAGCGAATTAATATAATTACTCCTAACTATGTCTATTATAAGATTGTCAAATTAACACTTCAATATGAATATCATAGGACACTAATTTTACATAAGACATAAGTAAGATACATTGGAAATTGCTGTTTAAACTTGTTTAAGATTTTTAACATTTATTCCCTCATAAAAACAAATAATTTCATGAAAATTAATAAAATCACTCGTAATTGTGCTTGTTAGAAGATTATCCAATTAACACTTCGATATGAACAGTCTACGACACGGATTTTACATAAAAAATAAGTAAGATGCATTAAAAACAACAGTTTAAACAAGTTGTTTGGGTTTTTCAAAAACATTGGCTGCATAACTACACATAACATCACGCAAATTAATATAATTGCTCCTAATTATGCCTATTATATAATTATCCAATTCACACTCCAACATGAATATATCCTGTAACAGTAAATACATTTGAAACTGCTGTTTAAACAAGTTGTTTAAGATTTTCAAAATTTATTGTCTCATAACTACTTATAATTTCATGAAAATTAATAAAATTACTACTAATTATCCCTATTATAAGATTATCCAATTAATACTTCGATATGAATATTCTACGACACAAAGTATGCACAATACATAAGTAAGATGCATTATAAAACAGCAGATTGAACTAGTTGATTGAGTTTTTCAATCTTTTTGCCGCGTAACTACTTATAATTTCGTGCAAATTAATATAATCACTCGTAATTACGCCTATTATAAGTTTATCTAATTAAAACATCGATATGAATACTCTATGATGCTAATTTGGCACAAAACATAAGTAAGATGCATTAAAAACTGCTGTTTAAACAAGTTGTTTGACTTTTTAAAAAAATTTGGCCCCATAAGTACACATAATCTCATGCAAATTAATATAATTACTCCTAATTATGTCTATTATAAGATTGTTCAATTAACACTTCGATATGAATATTCTACGACACCATTTTCTCCCGAAACACAAGTAAGATGCATTAGAAACGGCTATTTGAGCGTTTCAAAAATTTTGGCCCCATAACTACATATAATTTCGTGAAAATTAAAATAATCACTCCTAATTATGCCTATTAAAAGATTATCTAATTAACACTTCAATATGAACATTCTACAACACTAATTTTGTACAAAACATAAGTAGGAGGCTTTAAAAACAGCTGTTTAAACAAGTTGTTTGAGTTTTTTAATATTTTTGGCCGCATAATTACACATAATTTATTATAAATTAATATAATTATTCCTAATCATGTCTATTATCCGATCTTCCAATTAAAACTTTGTTATGAATATTCTACGACACTAATTTTGCACAAAACATAAGTAAGATGCATTAAAAGCAGCTGCTTAAACAAGTTAATTGAGTTTTTCAAATCTTTTGGCTGCATAGCTACATAAAATTTCTTATAAATTAATATAATTACTCCTTAATATGTCTATTGTAAGATTCCTTAATTAAACCTTCGATTTGAATATTCTGCAACACTAATTTTGCGCAAAACATAAGTAAGATGCATTAAAAACTGTTGTTTAAACAAGTTGTTTGAGCTTTTCAAATCATTTGGCCGCCTAACTACATATAATTTCGTACAAATTAAAAACATTACTCCCTATTACGCCTTTTATAAAATTACCCAACTAAAACTTCGATATGAAAATTCTATAACGCTAATATTGCACAAAACATAAGTAAGATGCGTTAAAAACTGCTATTTAAACAAGTTGTTTGCCTTTATAAAATTTTTGGCTACATAACAACACATAATTTGGTGCTAATTAATATAATTACTCCTAATTATGCCTATTATGTGACCGTTCAATGAACACTTCAAAACGAATATTTTAGGGCACTATTTTTCCTCAAAACATAAGTAAGATGCGTTAGAAACTGCTATTTAAGAAAGTTTAGTTCTTCAACATTTTTTGCCTCATAACTAAATATAATTTCATAAAAATTAATATAATTACTCCTAATTATGCCCATTAAAATATTAGCCAATTAACACTTCGATATGAACAATCTACGACACTAATTTTGCACAGGACATCATTAAAAACAGCTGTTTAACCAAGTTGTTTGCATTTTTCAAAACAATTGGCCGCATAAGTACAAATAATTTAATGCAAATTAATATAATTACTCCTAATTATGCCTATTATAAGATTGTCCAATTAACACTTCGATACGAATATCCTACGACACTAATTTTTCATAAAACATAAGTAAGATATATTAGAAACTGCTGTTTAAACAAGTTATTTCAGATTTTTAACCTTTTTTGACTCATAACTATACATATTTTCGTGATAATTAATGTAATTACTCCTAATTATACCTATTAGAAGATTATCCAATTAACAATTCGATATGAACATTGCACGATACAATTTTTGCCCAAAACATAAATAGCATGCGTTGAAAACAGTATTTTAAACAAGTTGTTTGAGTTTTTTAAAATTGCTGGCCGCATAACTACATATAATTTCTCGCGAATTAAAATCATAATTACTCCTAATTATGCCTATTATATGATTGTGTAATTAAAACTTAAATATGAATATTCTATGACGCTAATTTTGCACAAAATATAAGTAAGATGCATTCGAAAATGCTTTTTGAACAAGTTGTTTAAGATTTTCAACATTTTTTGCATCAAAACTACACATAATTTCGAGCGAATTAATATAATTACTCCTAACTATGTCTATTATAAGATTGTCAAATTAACACTTCAATATGAATATCATAGGACACTAATTTTACATAAGACATAAGTAAGATACATTGGAAATTGCTGTTTAAACTTGTTTAAGATTTTTAACATTTATTCCCTCATAAAAACAAATAATTTCATGAAAATTAATAAAATCACTCGTAATTGTGCTTGTTAGAAGATTATCCAATTAACACTTCGATATGAACAGTCTACGACACGGATTTTACATAAAAAATAAGTAAGATGCATTAAAAACAACAGTTTAAACAAGTTGTTTGGGTTTTTCAAAAACATTGGCTGCATAACTACACATAACATCACGCAAATTAATATAATTGCTCCTAATTATGCCTATTATATAATTATCCAATTCACACTCCAACATGAATATATCCTGTAACAGTAAATACATTTGAAACTGCTGTTTAAACAAGTTGTTTAAGATTTTCAAAATTTATTGTCTCATAACTACTTATAATTTCATGAAAATTAATAAAATTACTACTAATTATCCCTATTATAAGATTATCCAATTAATACTTCGATATGAATATTCTACGACACAAAGTATGCACAATACATAAGTAAGATGCATTATAAAACAGCAGATTGAACTAGTTGATTGAGTTTTTCAATCTTTTTGCCGCGTAACTACTTATAATTTCGTGCAAATTAATATAATCACTCGTAATTACGCCTATTATAAGTTTATCTAATTAAAACATCGATATGAATACTCTATGATGCTAATTTGGCACAAAACATAAGTAAGATGCATTAAAAACTGCTGTTTAAACAAGTTGTTTGACTTTTTAAAAAAATTTGGCCCCATAAGTACACATAATCTCATGCAAATTAATATAATTACTCCTAATTATGTCTATTATAAGATTGTTCAATTAACACTTCGATATGAATATTCTACGACACCATTTTCTCCCGAAACACAAGTAAGATGCATTAGAAACGGCTATTTGAGCGTTTCAAAAATTTTGGCCCCATAACTACATATAATTTCGTGAAAATTAAAATAATCACTCCTAATTATGCCTATTAAAAGATTATCTAATTAACACTTCAATATGAACATTCTACAACACTAATTTTGTACAAAACATAAGTAGGAGGCTTTAAAAACAGCTGTTTAAACAAGTTGTTTGAGTTTTTTAATATTTTTGGCCGCATAATTACACATAATTTATTATAAATTAATATAATTATTCCTAATCATGTCTATTATCCGATCTTCCAATTAAAACTTTGTTATGAATATTCTACGACACTAATTTTGCACAAAACATAAGTAAGATGCATTAAAAGCAGCTGCTTAAACAAGTTAATTGAGTTTTTCAAATCTTTTGGCTGCATAGCTACATAAAATTTCTTATAAATTAATATAATTACTCCTTAATATGTCTATTGTAAGATTCCTTAATTAAACCTTCGATTTGAATATTCTGCAACACTAATTTTGCGCAAAACATAAGTAAGATGCATTAAAAACTGTTGTTTAAACAAGTTGTTTGAGCTTTTCAAATCATTTGGCCGCCTAACTACATATAATTTCGTACAAATTAAAAACATTACTCCCTATTACGCCTTTTATAAAATTACCCAACTAAAACTTCGATATGAAAATTCTATAACGCTAATATTGCACAAAACATAAGTAAGATGCGTTAAAAACTGCTATTTAAACAAGTTGTTTGCCTTTATAAAATTTTTGGCTACATAACAACACATAATTTGGTGCTAATTAATATAATTACTCCTAATTATGCCTATTATGTGACCGTTCAATGAACACTTCAAAACGAATATTTTAGGGCACTATTTTTCCTCAAAACATAAGTAAGATGCGTTAGAAACTGCTATTTAAGAAAGTTTAGTTCTTCAACATTTTTTGCCTCATAACTAAATATAATTTCATAAAAATTAATATAATTACTCCTAATTATGCCCATTAAAATATTAGCCAATTAACACTTCGATATGAACAATCTACGACACTAATTTTGCACAGGACATCATTAAAAACAGCTGTTTAACCAAGTTGTTTGCATTTTTCAAAACAATTGGCCGCATAAGTACAAATAATTTAATGCAAATTAATATAATTACTCCTAATTATGCCTATTATAAGATTGTCCAATTAACACTTCGATACGAATATCCTACGACACTAATTTTTCATAAAACATAAGTAAGATATATTAGAAACTGCTGTTTAAACAAGTTATTTCAGATTTTTAACCTTTTTGACTCATAACTATACATATTTTCGTGATAATTAATGTAATTACTCCTAATTATACCTATTAGAAGATTATCCAATTAACAATTCGATATGAACATTGCACGATACAATTTTTGCCCAAAACATAAATAGCATGCGTTGAAAACAGTATTTTAAACAAGTTGTTTGAGTTTTTTAAAATTGCTGGCCGCATAACTACATATAATTTCTCGCGAATTAAAATCATAATTACTCCTAATTATGCCTATTATATGATTGTGTAATTAAAACTTAAATATGAATATTCTATGACGCTAATTTTGCACAAAATATAAGTAAGATGCATTCGAAAATGCTTTTTGAACAAGTTGTTTAAGATTTTCAACATTTTTTGCATCAAAACTACACATAATTTCGAGCGAATTAATATAATTACTCCTAACTATGTCTATTATAAGATTGTCAAATTAATACTTCAATATGAATATCATAGGACACTAATTTTACATAAGACATAAGTAAGATACATTGGAAATTGCTGTTTAAACTTGTTTAAGATTTTTAACATTTATTCCCTCATAAAAACAAATAATTTCATGAAAATTAATAAAATCACTCGTAATTGTGCTTGTTAGAAGATTATCCAATTAACAATTCGATATGAACAGTCTACGACACGGATTTTACATAAAAAATAAGTAAGATGCATTAAAAACAACAGTTTAAACAAGTTGTTTGGGTTTTTCAAAAACATTGGCTGCATAACTACACATAACATCACGCAAATTAATATAATTGCTCCTAATTATGCCTATTATATAATTATCCAATTCACACTCCAACATGAATATATCCTGTAACAGTAAATACATTTGAAACTGCTGTTTAAACAAGTTGTTTAAGATTTTCAAAATTTATTGTCTCATAACTACTTATAATTTCATGAAAATTAATAAAATTACTACTAATTATCCCTATTATAAGATTATCCAATTAATACTTCGATATGAATATTCTACGACACAAAGTATGCACAATACATAAGTAAGATGCATTATAAAACAGCAGATTGAACTAGTTGATTGAGTTTTTCAATCTTTTTGCCGCGTAACTACTTATAATTTCATGCAAATTAATATAATCACTCGTAATTACGCCTATTATAAGTTTATCTAATTAAAACATCGATATGAATACTCTATGATGCTAATTTGGCACAAAACATAAGGAAGATGCATTAAAAACTGCTGTTTAAACAAGTTGTTTGACTTTTTAAAAAAATTTGGCCCCATAAGTACACATAATCTCGTGCAAATTAATATAATTACTCCTAATTATGTCTATTATAAGATTGTTCAATTAACACTTCGATATGAATATTCTACGACACCATTTTCTCCCGAAACACAAGTAAGATGCATTAGAAACGGCTATTTGAGCGTTTCAAAAATTTTGGCCCCATAACTACATATAATTTCGTGAAAATTAAAATAATCACTCCTAATTATGCCTATTAAAAGATTATCTAATTAACACTTCAATATGAACATTCTACAACACTAATTTTGTACAAAACATAAGTAGGAGGCTTTAAAAACAGCTGTTTAAACAAGTTGTTTGAGTTTTTTAATATTTTTGGCCGCATAATTACACATAATTTATTATAAATTAATATAATTATTCCTAATCATGTCTATTATCCGATCTTCCAATTAAAACTTTGTTATGAATATTCTACGACACTAATTTTGCACAAAACATAAGTAAGATGCATTAAAAGCAGCTGCTTAAACAAGTTAATTGAGTTTTTCAAATCTTTTGGCTGCATAGCTACATAAAATTTCTTATAAATTAATATAATTACTCCTTAATATGTCTATTGTAAGATTCCTTAATTAAACCTTCGATTTGAATATTCTGAAACACTAATTTTGCGCAAAACATAAGTAAGATGCATTAAAAACTGTTGTTTAAACAAGTTGTTTGAGCTTTTCAAATCATTTGGCCGCCTAACTACATATAATTTCGTACAAATTAAAAACATTACTCCCTATTACGCCTTTTATAAAATTACCCAACTAAAACTTCGATATGAAAATTCTATAACGCTAATATTGCACAAAACATAAGTAAGATGCGTTAAAAACTGCTATTTAAACAAGTTGTTTGCCTTTATAAAATTTTTGGCTACATAACAACACATAATTTGGTGCTAATTAATATAATTACTCCTAATTATGCCTATTATGTGACCGTTCAATGAACACTTCAAAACGAATATTTTAGGGAACTATTTTTCCTCAAAACATAAGTAAGATGCGTTAGAAACTGCTATTTAAGAAAGTTTAGTTCTTCAACATTTTTTGCCTCATAACTAAATATAATTTCATAAAAATTAATATAATTACTCCTAATTATGCCCATTAAAATATTAGCCAATTAACACTTCGATATGAACAATCTACGACACTAATTTTGCACAGGACATCATTAAAAACAGCTGTTTAACCAAGTTGTTTGCATTTTTCAAAACAATTGGCCGCATAAGTACAAATAATTTAATGCAAATTAATATAATTACTCCTAATTATGCCTATTATAAGATTGTCCAATTAACACTTCGATACGAATATCCTACGACACTAATTTTTCATAAAACATAAGTAAGATATATTAGAAACTGCTGTTTAAACAAGTTATTTCAGATTTTTAACCTTTTTTGACTCATAACTATACATATTTTCGTGATAATTAATGTAATTACTCCTAATTATACCTATTAGAAGATTATCCAATTAACAATTCGATATGAACATTGCACGATACAATTTTTGCCCAAAACATAAATAGCATGCGTTGAAAACAGTATTTTAAACAAGTTGTTTGAGTTTTTTAAAATTGCTGGCCGCATAACTACATATAATTTCTCGCGAATTAAAATCATAATTACTCCTAATTATGCCTATTATATGATTGTGTAATTAAAACTTAAATATGAATATTCTATGACGCTAATTTTGCACAAAATATAAGTAAGATGCATTCGAAAATGCTTTTTGAACAAGTTGTTTAAGATTTTCAACATTTTTTGCATCAAAACTACACATAATTTCGAGCGAATTAATATAATTACTCCTAACTATGTCTATTATAAGATTGTCAAATTAACACTTCAATATGAATATCATAGGACACTAATTTTACATAAGACATAAGTAAGATACATTGGAAATTGCTGTTTAAACTTGTTTAAGATTTTTAACATTTATTCCCTCATAAAAACAAATAATTTCATGAAAATTAATAAAATCACTCGTAATTTTGCTTGCTAGAAGATTATCCAATTAACACTTCGATATGAACAGTCTACGACACGGATTTTACATAAAAAATAAGTAAGATGCATTAAAAACAACAGTTTAAACAAGTTGTTTGGGTTTTTCAAAAACATTGGCTGCATAACTACACATAACATCACGCAAATTAATATAATTGCTCCTAATTATGCCTATTATATAATTATCCAATTCACACTCCAACATGAATATATCCTGTAACAGTAAATACATTTGAAACTGCTGTTTAAACAAGTTGTTTAAGATTTTCAAAATTTATTGTCTCATAACTACTTATAATTTCATGAAAATTAATAAAATTACTACTAATTATCCCTATTATAAGATTATCCAATTAATACTTCGATATGAATATTCTACGACATAAAGTATGCACAATACATAAGTAAGATGCATTATAAAACAGCAGATTGAACTAGTTGATTGAGTTTTTCAATCTTTTTGCCGCGTAACTACTTATAATTTCGTGCAAATTAATATAATCACTCGTAATTACGCCTATTATAAGTTTATCTAATTAAAACATCGATATGAATACTCTATGATGCTAATTTGGCACAAAACATAAGTAAGATGCATTAAAAACTGATGTTTAAACAAGTTGTTTGACTTTTTAAAAACTTTTGGCCCCATAAGTACACATAATCTTGTGCAAATTAATATAATTACTCCTAATTATGTCTATTATAAGATTGTTCAATTAACACTTCGATATGAATATTCTACGACACTATTTTCTCCCGAAACACAAGTAAGATGCATTAGAAACGGCTATTTGAGCGTTTCAAAAATTTTGGCCCCATAACTACATATAATTTCGTGAAAATTAAAATAATCACTCCTAATTATGCCTATTAAAAGATTATCTAATTAACACTTCAATATGAACATTCTACAACACTAATTTTGTACAAAACATAAGTAGGAGGCTTTAAAAACAGCTGTTTAAACAAGTTGTTTGAGTTTTTTAATATTTTTGGCAGCATAATTACACATAATTTATTATAAATTAATATAATTATTCCTAATCATGTCTATTATCCGATCTTCCAATTAAAACTTTGTTATGAATATTCTACGACACTAATTTTGCACAAAACATAAGTAAGATGCATTAAAAGCAGCTGCTTAAACAAGTTAATTGAGTTTTTCAAATCTTTTGGCTGCATAGCTACATAAAATTTCTTATAATTTAAAATAATATGTCTATTGTAAGATTCCTTAATTAAACCTTCGATTTGAATATTCTGCAACACTAATTTTGCGCAAAACATAAGTAAGATGCATTAAAAACTGTTGTTTAAACAAGTTGTTTGAGCTTTTCAAATCATTTGGCCGCCTAACTATATATAATTTCATACAAATTAAAAACATTACTCCCTATTACGCCTTTTATAAAATTACCCAACTAAAACTTCGATATGAAAATTCTATAACGCTAATATTGCACAAAACATAAGTAAGATGCGTTAAAAACTGCTATTTAAACAAGTTGTTTGCCTTTATAAAATTTTTGGCTACATAACAACACATAATTTGGTGCTAATTAATATAATTACTCCTAATTATGCCTATTATGTGACCGTTCAATGAACACTTCAAAACGAATATTTTAGGGCACTATTTTTCCTCAAAACATAAGTAAGATGCGTTAGAAACTGCTATTTAAGAAAGTTTAGTTCTTCAACATTTTTTACCTCATAACTAAATATAATTTCATAAAAATTAATATAATTACTCCTAATTATGCCCATTAAAATATTAGCTAATTAACACTTCGATATGAACAATCTACGACACTAATTTTGCACAGGACATAAGTAGGATGCATTAAAAACAGCTGTTTAACCAAGTTGTTTGCATTTTTCAAAATAATTGGCCGCATAAGTACAAATAATTTAATGCAAATTAATATAATTACTCCTAATTATGCCTATTATAAGATTGTCCAATTAACACTTCGATACGAATATCCTACGACACTAATTTTTCATAAAACATAAGTAAGATATATTAGAAACTGCTGTTTAAACAAGTTATTTCAGATTTTTAACCTTTTTTGACTCATAACTATACATATTATCGTGATAATTAATGTAATTACTCCTAATTATACCTATTAGAAGATTATCCAATTAACAATTCGATATGAACATTGCACGATACAATTTTTGCCCAAAACATAAATAGCATGCGTTGAAAACAGTATTTTAAACAAGTTGTTTGAGTTTTTTAAAATTGCTGGCCGCATAACTACATATAATTTCTCACAAATTAAAATCATAATTACTCCTAATTATGCCTATTATATGATTGTGTAATTAAAACTTAAATAGGAATATTCTATGACGCTAATTTTTCACAAAATATAAGTAAGATGCATTCGAAAATGCTTTTTGAACAAGTTGTTTAAGATTTTTAACATTTTTTGCATCAAAACTACACATAATTTCGAGCGAATTAATATAATTACTCCTAACTATGTCTATTATAAGATTGTCAAATTAACACTTCAATATGAATATCATAGGACACTAATTTTACATAAGACATAAGTAAGATAAATTGGAAATTGCTGTTTAAACTTGTTTAAGATTTTTAACATTTATTCCCTCATAAAAACAAATAATTTCATGAAAATTAATAAAATCACTCGTAATTGTGCTTGTTAGAAGATTATCCAATTAACACTTCGATATGAACAGTCTACGTCACGGATTTTACATAAAAAATAAGTAAGATGCATTAAAAACAACAGTTTAAACAAGTTGTTTGGGTTTTTCAAAAACATTGGCTGCATAACTACACATAAGATCACGCAAATTAATATAATTGCTCCTAATTATGCCTATTATATAATTATCCAATTCACACTCCAACATGAATATATCCTGTAACAGTAAATACATTTGAAACTGCTGTTTAAACAAGTTGTTTAAGATTTTCAAAATTTATTGTCTCATAACTACTTATAATTTCATGAAAATTAATAAAATTACTACTAATTATCCCTATTATAAGATTATCCAATTAATACTTCGATATGAATATTCTATGACACAAAGTATGCACAATACATAAGTAAGATGCATTATAAAACAGCAGATTGAACTAGTTGATTGAGTTTTTCAATCTTTTTGCCGCGTAACTACTTATAATTTCGTGTAAATTAATATAATCACTCGTAATTACGCCTATTATAAGTTTATCTAATTAAAACGTCGATATGAATACTCTATGATGCTAATTTGGCACAAAACATAAGTAAGATGCATTAAAAACTGATGTTTAAACAAGTTGTTTGACTTTTTAAAAAATTTTGGCCCCATAAGTACACATAATCTCGTGCAAATTAATATAATTACTCCTAATTATGTCTATTATAAGATTGTTCAATTAACACTTCGATATGAATATTCTACGACACCATTTTCTCCCGAAACACAAGTAAGATGCATTAGAAACAGCTATTTGAGCGTTTCAAAAATTTTGGCCCCATAACTACATATAATTTCATGAAAATTAAAATAATCACTCCTAATTGTTTCTATTAAAAGATTATCTAATTAACACTTCAATATGAACATTCTACAACACTAATTTTGCACAAAACATAAGTAGGAGGCTTTAAAAACAGCTGTTTAAACAAGTTGTTTGAGTTTTTTAATATTTTTGGCTGCATAATTACACATAATTTATAATAAATTAATATAATTATTCCTAAACATGTCTATTATCTGATCTTCCAATTAAAACTTTATTATGAATATTCTACGACACTAATTTTACACAAAACATAAGTTAGATGCATTAAAAGCTGCTGCTTAAACAAGTTATTTGAGTTTTTCAAAAATTTTGGCTGCATAGCTACATAAAATTTCTTATAAATTAATATAATCCAATTAACATTTCGATATGAACATTATACGACACTAATGTTGCATAGGACATAAGTAGAATGCATTAAAAATAACTGTTTATCCAAGTTGTTTGCGTTTTTCAAAATAATTGGCCGCATAAGTACAAATAATTTCTTGTAAATTTATATAATTACTTATAATTATGCCTATTATAAGATTATCCAATTAACACTTCGATTCGAATATCCTACGACACTAATTTTTGATAAAACATAAGTAAGATATATTAGAAACTGCTGTTTAAACAAGTTATTTAAGATTTTTAATATTTTTTACTCATAACTATACATAATTTCATGAAAATTAATGTAATTACTCTTAATTATACATATTAGAAGATTATCCAATTAACACCTCAATATGAACATTGGTAACACAAATTTTGCACAAAACATAAATAAGATGCATTGAAAACAGTTGTTTAAACAAGTTGTTTGAGTTTTTGAAAATTATTGGCCGCATAACTGTGCAACCCTTTTTCTTGCGCTCCGCACCGCCGCTGAGGACGATGGGATGCGGAAGAAGAACACGGAGATCCCTCCCGAGCATGCATTTATTTAGTGTCGGTTGAACTCACCGCTCAGACCCTTTGGGATGCACATTCAAGGGGTTTTTGTTAATTGGGGATACTTTTAGATTCCGGTGGGCGCAAGCCCCCCATCGTTAATTACCCTGGGCTATTAACCTCGAGGCACCTCTGGATCTCGAAAGGGGGAAGTAAATACTATAGCTAAATGATAATCAAGTGGTCGAGTGATGAAGTGCTTCGGTGATGGGGTCACTAAAGCACTCTGGACTTACTAACTGATCAGTCCAGTAAGGCAGTAATGACAGAGAAGATGAACTTACTAACAGATCAGTTCTATCTTCGGGATATAGTGTAAATTGAATCTACAAACAGATCGATTCAACTTACGTAGAGTTTTAATAGACGAACTTACTACAGATCAGTTCGGGGTTTTTAGAAACAGGTGAAAATGAACTTACAAACAGATCAGTTCAAATTCAAAACAGATAACAAATGCAGATACATATACATATGAACTTACTACAGATCATCGAAATAGACGACAGATACATAGATGAACTTACTACAGATCAGTTCATGAATACAAATAATAGAGATACATATGAACTTACTATAGATCAGTTCATAAGTGCGGGTAAAAAGGATACATGTGAACTCACTACAGATCAGTTCACAGATACAGATACAGTGTAAGTTGAATCTACTAACAGATCGATTCAACCTTTGTGGAGTGTAGACAGACGAACTTACTACGGATCAGCTCGCCGATTGATGACATATACAGATGAACTTACTAACAGATCAGTTCATTCTGCGATAGAGAAAGATGAACCTACTACAAATCGGTTTAATCTTTATAGCTCCGAGAGACGACCTTACAAACAGATCAGATCAATCTCTACGGACGAATAGAAGATGAGTCTACTAACAGATCGACTCAATCTTAATTGACCTAGAAGATGAACTTACTAACAGATCAGTTCAATCTTGACTAGTCAATGACCAATCACGCAAAATATAACTCGAAGCACTGAGCCAGTTGATCTTGAGGTTGGTGAATCAGAAGAAGGGTGGATATGGCCCACTTGTTCATCTTCTAGATCATGAATTCCAAGCACTAAGCGGATTCATAAACATAGGAAATACTTATGCACACAAAGTCAAACATGAAGCGCTAAGTTAGTTCAACTTTGAGGCATGTGTGTTAGTGAATGAACCTACAAACAGATCGGTTCAATTTCACTATTTAGAAAATGAACCAACTACATATCGGTTTAATCTTATGGTTTGAGAGATGAACTTACAAATATGTTAGTTCGATCTCATAGACTAGAAGAAAAATTTACAATCAGATCAGTTTAATCTTACTAGCATGTCAAGTTATTCAAGACATAGAGTCAATCGTCAATGGATAGAGTCCCTACAGTTGTCTTACTTGACCTCCCATATCATGAATTCTGAGCACTTGACCAATTCATGGATTCAGGGTTACCTTGTACACAAAATTAGTCTCGGAGCTCTTGGCTGGTCTAATATTGAGATAGGTTCATTAAAGAGTGGGCTTCTAGACAAACCAGTTCAAAAGTTGCCATATTGTGATGACTCATCAGTAATCAACAAATTATCATCACTTTATTAATCATTCATCACTTTAGGAATCGTATAACGATTCAACAAACCGTTATAACGCTTCAACAAATCATTATAACGTTTCTAGAGGATAACAGACTTGTCAGATAGTTGGTCAAACAGTCAAAACGTTGCCAACGTTCTGTAAAGCGTTCAACATTTTAATGAATCATTATAACGATTCAAGGAATCGTGATAATGATTCCTTAGAACATATTGACTTGTCAGAGAATAGTCAAATCATTGCTAACGTCTTGTGAAGCGTTCAATGCTTTGGTGAATCGTATAACGATTCAAGGGATCGTTACAATGATTCCTTATGCAAGGGCACCATTGCCCCTTTATAAGGGATACTCATCATTCCTCATCTGTACACTGTTAATCCTAGAAGGTAGTCAGTGCATTGATGATCGATGGGTCATCAATCTCAGCATCATAATGTTACTTCTTCAGACATCATAATGTTCTTCTTTGAAGTCATCACACTCGCTGTGTTGATGTTGTAATCTCAGTTGTCTTCTTGGCAAGCGTCATGATGTTCTTATCCTAACAGTTGTTGACTGACTGTTCGGAATGTTGGGACTCGACGCCCTTAGTATCCCTGAAAATGAGTCCGATAGCAAAAAAACATGAAGACGAGATTCTGACGCCCTCGGTACCGCAAAAAATGAGTTCGGAAGCGCGAAACATGAATATTGGACTCGGCGCCCTCGGTTCTGCCTAAGTTTTGCGCGAAACATGAAACATGAATATTGGACTCGGCGCCCTCAGTTTTGCGCTCCCGGACTAGTTTCGGCGATACCGAGGGCGTCGGGTCTCTTATTCATGTTTTGCGCGCCCGGACTCATTTTCGGCAGTACCGAGGGCATCGCGTCCCATTTTCATGTTTTGCGCGCCCGGACTCATTTTCGGCGATGCCGAGTGTGTCGGGTCCCGTTTTCACGTTTTGCGCGCCCGGACTCGTTTTCGACGGTACCGATGGCGTCGGGTCCCGTTTTCATGTTTTGCGCTCCCAGACTCATTTTCGGGGGTACCGAGGGCGTCGGGTCCTGTTATCATGTTTTGCGTGCCAGGACACGTTTTCGGCGGTACCGTGGGCGTCGGGTCCCGTTTTGAAGTTTTGCGCTCTCGGACTCGTTCTCGGAGGTGCCGAGTGCGTCAAGTCCCATTTTCACGTTTTGCGCGCTCGGACTCATTTTCGACAGTACCGAGGGCGTCGGGTGCCGTTTTCAAGTTTTGCGCTCCCGGACTCGTCTTCGGTGTTGCTGAGGGCGTCGGGTCCCGTTTTCAAGTTTTGCGCGCCCGAACTCGTTTTTGGCGATACCGATGGCGTCGGGTCTCGTTTTCATGTTTTGCGCTCCCTGACTTGTTTTCGGCGGTATCGAGGGCGTCGGGTCCCATTTTCATATTTTGCACTTCCGGACTCATTTTCGGCGGTACCGAGGGCGTCAGGTCCGTTTTCATGTTTTGCGCTCCCGGATAAGTTTTCGACGGTACCGAGGGCGTCAGGTCTCTTATTCTTGTTTTGCGGCACCGAGCGTGTCGGGTCCCTGTTTACCCTTGAAAAATTCCAAGGATAAGTAGCCGAATAAATGAAAATAAAATCAATTATTAATAATAAATCATAAGAAGAGGAAAGAAGAGAAACAAGGAAGAGAGGGCCCACTGATCAGAAGAAGTCGCTGACGGAACTCCGGAGCAACTTTATTTGTCCCACAATGAAATTCTGGGCATGAAGTGAAGAGTATAAATACCTCACTATCCTCTATCCACTCAGCATGAGTGACAGCCGAGAGGATCGAGGGAAAGGAGAGATCTCTTGGGTGTCACCATGTGATTATATCTTTTCTGACAAGTGGGACCCACCTGGCAGCCCCTTATAAGCAGCTTCAACAGCATGAACCTAGCTTATCTACTAAACCTAATTAATCCGGAACAAGGGTTAAGCATTAATCCCATAAGGAAATCCTAAGTACAGGGCAAGGATATAAATACCCTGTCATCTCTTATTCATTTGATGTGGATGACGCTCAGGAGATTCAGGAGAGAGGAAGAGATCTCCTGATGGGTCATCCATGTAATCATTTTCACTGATAGGTGGGCCCCACACCTCGGTGACCAAACATCAAAGGAGTCAGAATTAAACCCTAAGAATCTACTCTCGGAGTAAACCCTAAAAGCTGAAGCAGTATAATCTCTATACAACTAGAATTATGTCAATGCCAAGCTAGTATTCTGATACAACTAATCATGGGAAATTTTAATTGTGATTTTACTTTCAAGGCTGACCTGGTGCCAAAGCTGTGAGCAACCACCTAACCATGCTTTGATTTGTGTCAATTACTGATAAGTAGTCAGCTCTTTGACCAAATCACCCTCATGTTAAGGGATTGAAAGTCAATTTCACAAGATTGATCAGGTGCCAAAGCTGGGAGCAACCATCTGATCAAGTCTAGATTTGTGTCAATTGTTAACAAGTAATCAACTGTTGATCAGATCAAACCCTAATGAATATCAATACAAGTCTAATTGGTATTTAGTTAGGGTGGTTTCTGCAAGAGAGAGATAATTGGCAGAGACACTGAGCTATAATTGAAATATGGGATTAATTCAGAGAAAGAAACAGGGTTTTCTAGACAAAAGAATTTTTAATTCAAAGAGGCAGCGGTAAAAATGGAATTAAAGATTATAGGGATGATCATCATGAATTTAGGGATTTTTGGTGAAATTTTCATAATTTTTGGATGAGTGGAGCTATCAAGATAAATTCAGGGAAAATAAAACAAATTAAAAAGGAAAGATCAAGGGCTGAGATTTGATCAAAGCAATTCTGGGGTGCGATTTGGGGACAGAAACTTATCTGGGTGCAAACTGGGGATCCCAAACATATACACACAGAATCAGAGAGGAGAGAGAGTATGACACTGTTCAGCATTTCATTGGGCCACTTCAGTGCCACGTGTCAGCACCCCATTGGTCCACCTCAGCCAGGTGGGCCCTACCACCATACTAACCTGACATGTGGGCCCCACCAACATGCCACGTGGCAAGCTCTGACAGGTCCACCTCACCCTCTCAATGCCACATGGCAGCCCTACAGCAACACACCTCACCCCCCCATGTGCCACATGGCAACACTACAGCATCACACCTCAACACCCCAGTGCCATATGGCAGTTGGCCATTGGTGCCACATCACAATGGACCAAGCCACATGGCACTACACTACAGAGCCACCTCAGCATACATTAACACTAACACAGATGATTAATGGGATAATTAAATAGGTGGACCTATCAGATTGTGCCAAGTCAGATCAATTAAACCTAAGCAGAAAGTTAACTAATCCACAGTTAGACTAATGGGCCGAGACTCAGATGCTTACACATGGAGCCCATTTGTAAGGTTTATGAGTGTATAGCCTATGCGGATAACTATGAGCCAAGCCCATATGCAAGTTCAAGCAGAGATTTAAATTGAAAAGAAAGGGCAATGTGCACCTGGCCCATTTGTGCTGCGCCTCTGACTGTGGGCCCCACCTTGTTGTGGACTCTGTGCGCCAAGCGCAGCCTCCTCTCTCCCTTCTCCTTCTCCCCTCCCTCTCTTCTTTCTTCTTCTCGACGAGGCAGAAGGCGCCATTAGAGGTGATCAAGCTCTCCAAAGCTCACAACTTCAATTCCTTTCGGCTAGAACTAGCCTATACATGAGAGAAGAACACCTCGGGTAATCAGAATTAAAAAATAACAAGTGAATAGGGTGGTTGAGAGAGATGAACACCTCGGGTAATCAATGAGGCACTTCAATCCTTGCTTCAAAATCTAAAATTGATGATGCAAATCCCTTCTACTCACTTAGGCGACGCTGTAGATGAAGAAAGAAGTAACAATTAAGCATTGAATAGAAGTAATTGAATTAAGGTAATGAAATCGAGCAAATGGAGAAAACTTGAAACCTTGCACTCTTGGCTCGAATTAGTAATGCTTGTAGCTTCTATGTGCCTACACGACGCTGCTTAAGTGATGGAGATTGTCAATTAAGTAATGGAGATATGTCTTTGACCAAAGGTGGAAATCGGGTGATTAAATTCTAAGCTTTGAAGAAGGGCAATAATGGCAGAGAGCAAAGGGGCGCTTTAGATGCATTGAGATGAGTATTTATAGTATGTTGATATGATCTAGAAAGTTCTAGCAGTGGATGAGAAGTGAGAGGAAGGTCAAGTTTGGTCAACAGTCAAAGATTTATGCTTTGGATTCTTTAAAAGGGGCCCACACCATAACAGATTGAATAACAGAAATGGAAAGCCATGTTCATGGACCAGAGCAATGCAATTGTTGGTGTATGAATGGTGTATGGCCTTAACTCCCTTATACACCACTTCAATTGTCTATATAAACCGAATAAAAGCTTGAGAAGAGAAGAACAGAGAGGAAAACAAGCAAGAAGAGACAATAGAGCATAAACATACCCTTTTACAGTGAATAGTGAGAGAAAGAGAGCAAGAACAGGAAGAAGAGGTGATTAAATCGATTGATCTCAGTGCTTAACTTGAGAACTCGATTCATTTGCTTCAATTGCTTGTTTAAAGGTAAGTTCTATGCTTTATTCTCTGTTAATTAGAAGTTGGCAAGTCCAATTTTTGAAGATTATGAAGAAAGGATGTAATTGCAATCGGATTTTGAGTATTAGCACAATATTGTGCCGTTTAATGGATTTCTTCAATTTCTATTGATTTTCTTTTGATTTTCTTCCCTTTTTCATAGGATACAGAGTCAATAAGATTAAATCTTTCATTTTCTTTGATTAATTTCATATAAAACATGATGAATTCCACTGTCAATTCGATTGATCTCAGTATTATACTTGAGAACTGGATAACATTGAAGTTCATCGTCTAATTTCTCACTTTCAAACTCTAATTACTTTGGTTGTTATGCATACTACATGAGCTAAGGTCTATACATTCATTCTAAATCGATTGATCTTAGCTAAAAGCTTGAGAACTCGATTAATTTAGCGAGACAGTACCGTTATCGTGCCGCACCAGTTGAATACAGTTCTAAACTAAGATTAAAGCAAAATCGTATACATAATTGAGTGTGCTTTGATCATAATTGTTGTTATAGAGTTCATCGAGTATATAACGGGCATTGAAAGTGAGTGAATAAATAAAATCTTGAGCGAATTGTAATCGATGTTTAGCAATGCTGTACTGTACCAGTTCTTATCCAATTACAATACGATTATCATCCAAATTAGATGCATAATGTTAACCTAATTCATATAAATGTGTTAAACGATGCATTATGAACTCTAATTTGTTGAGAACATTGTCAAGATTTGTTGTGATACACAGTTATATCTTCAGTACTGAACTGTACCATTACACTTCGGGTAATATTTGAGTTTGTGATGCTTTTTTGAGTTAATTTGCACTGTAATAATCATGCTAATCTGCATTAGTATACATAGGCGATGTGAATGGAGAAGTTAATTGTCCAAAGCATCAATTAATTTCACTGAATTAGCAAGGATTGAGATTCGGTACCAACCGGTACCAAATCGACTCATTGGCACCAGTGTACAGTACGATGCACCGTATAGATCTTTGATCAGATACTGTAAAATAACTCTCCATGGCGAGGCGATGCTAAGGCAATCGTCTGATCGGAAAAAGGTAGTCTCAATCGCCGGCGCCACCAGTAGCGCGAATCTTAGAGCTTGCATTGACCGGAGAGTTAGGAAATCGCAGCAACACGGATATTGATGCGCGCGTGTGAATCTTGAAGAGATCGAAGGATTAAGATAAGACGCCGTTTTAAATAAAGACATATAAATGAATCTGGGCCGTTCATCTGATGCAACTCAATCTCAAAACGTATCCAACAGCCCAAATAAGTATATAGTTGGATAAAAGATGGGCGTTAATCTCAGCCAGATCCAAAGGCCCATATTAAGCCCAGTAACTATTTAATAACAGAATATTAAAAGTATAGAGTAAATAAATCATTTAAAAATGTTCCTAAACTTTAAATTAACTTAAATTTGTTTCTAAAATTTCTTTACTTTTTATAGTATTTTTCTGTATAATAATACTTCAGTTTTAAAAATATTATCATATTGAAACAATTTAAAAGCAAAAGATATTATATGCATTAACATATTTGACTTAGCTCTGACTTGTCATTTTATATATTATAAAAATTCCAAAAAAATTCAAACAAAATCCTAAATTATAATTAAATATATTTTACTGATTTTTCAAGTAATTTTCATGAAATAATAATGATAATAATAATATTTAATAAGAAATAATAAGATAAACTCTATTCTTTAATCATAAAAGAGAATAAATAATAATACTAAATAAGTATTATTTTAATCTTTTCTATAAAAATAAAAATAAATAATCATAATAATAAATAATAAATATACTATATTTTATTTAAAAATCTAAAATAAAATTATATAATAGAACAAATTATATTCTTTTGGTTATTTCTAAAACTCAAATAAAAAATGTAATAATAATAGAATAAATATTATTATTTTCAGTTTAAAAATACTAATAAAAAATGTGTAATGAAGTTAAATCATTTCTAATGTGTTTGTGAATGAAATATAATAAGAAAAATAATAATTATAATAAATAATATAATAATTCCATTATTTTAGCTATTATAATAATTCAAAAAAAAGGGGTATAATAATAATAATAATAATGATAATAAAAATAAAAGTCTTATTCATTACTTTTCCCATGTATGACAAATACATAAAAGTAATAAAAATAATAAAAGCCTAAAATAAAATCATAAATAGAATAAAAATAGTAATAATTCTTTTAGCTATTATAAATTCTAAAATCAAAATAAAAATAGCTAATTCATCTTTTATCCTGTAAATAATTTTCTACAAAATAAGTAGAATAAAAATATAATAATAAAATTCTATTACTTTGGCTATTATAAAAATCCTAAAAATTCAAATAAAATCATAGCCAATTTATTTCCTATTATTTTTGTAAGAGATTTTCTACAAAAAAAATGAATAGAGTAAAAATAATAATAATAATAAAAATAAAAATTCTATTACTTTAGCTATTATAAAATCCCAAAAATATAAATAAAATTCTAGTTAATAGCTAACCCATTTCCTATTATTTTTGTAAATAATCTTCTACAGAAATAAATAGAGTTTAAAAATAAATAAATATATATATATATATATTCACCTTTGTAATAGAGATAATAATGGAAGGCATTATCTTAATAATAAAAATCAATAAAAATGTAATAATCTTTTTTATATTTTAGAGGTGAATAAATACGCTCACACAAGGAGTGTAGGGCAACACAGTGATCTTGCACAAGTAATGCAACATATTAGAACAATTAGTCGGGACAAGAACATCTTGACGCTCGTTGAAAAATAACTAAGGCTGCGACATCAACATGAAGAGATATGTCGACTTCAAGAGAGAAGACCATTACGATGTCCGAAAGAAGTGACATCTTAATGACTCGGTGTCATGAACAAGTAATTC
>CAXKVV010000579.1:0-65606 GCA_964058805.1 Schoenoplectus triqueter
GAGACAAACTTTAGAATCGAAATGTTTTAGACTTAGTAGGACAAAAATTGAATATATGAGGTGTCAGTTCAGCGGGGAAAGATGTTAGTTTGGATGGACGAGTAGTAACCATGAATGACGCATTTCGATATTTGGGATCGATGTTGCAGAGTGAAGGAGAGATCGATGAAGATGTTAGTCATAAAATAAGAGCTGAATGGATAAAATAGAGACAAACATCTGGTGTTCTTTGTGACAAGAAGGTCCCAAACAAACTAAAAGACAAGTTCTATAGGACGGTTATTAGACCCGCGATGTTGTATGACGCAGAATGTTGGGCTACAAAAGGACAACACGTCCAGATGATGAGGAAGATGAGTGTAGCTGAAATGCGGATGTTGCGTTGGATATGTTGCGTTGAAATCGAATCAGAAATGATGATATTAGGGACAAACTTGGGGTAACACCAATTCAAGAGAAGCTAGTCCAACATTGTTTGCGATGGTTTGGTCATATTCAACGAAGGCCTCATGAAGCATCAGTACGCAGCGGTATTTTAAGTCGTCCTGAAAATATAAGAAGAGGAAAAGGTCGACCGAGACTGACATGGAAGGAAGCAATAAAAAGAGATTTGAAGGAATGAAATATACCCAAAGAGCTTGCTTTGGATAGGAGTGTGTGGAAGATAGCGATTCGTGTACCTGAACCATGATTTAGGAGTTAAGAGTCTAATAGTAGAGTTATAGACTTCATATTCTTAGATTTTTTAGGATTTTAGGATTTAGAATTTAGAAATAGATTTCAGAAATAGAGGTTTAGATAGGATTTTAGGATTTAGAATTTAGAATTAGGTTTTAAAATAAAATTTTAGGATTTAGAAATAAATTTTATAATAAAGGTTTATTGTACTATTATTATTATTGTTATTATTGCTACTACTATTAGCATATTATCATTATCATTATCATCTTTATTTATATATTATTATTATTTTATTTATTTATTTATTTTCTTCCATCATATTCATTATTATCACTGATATTTGAGATCTTTGATCTTATGTTTTCCGATTGGGTTTCATTTCTAGCCTACTCCAATTTATTTGGGATTAAAGGCTTTGTTGTTGTTGTCGTCGTCGTCAAATTTTATATTTAAATGAATAAATGTAGAGTTTCATAACTTGACATATCTTGTCTTCACAAAAAGTTGATATAAGTATCTAGACGTTTCTTATGCATGGCCATTAGGATAAACAAAAAGCCTCAATTTTTTAAGAGAGAATCCATCAAGGATAAAATGAATTTATTTAATTCATCGTTATCCACCTACCGTGTGACCGCCTCCTCTTTCGCCCCTGCTACAATACTTTTGTTTCGTTTAATTCTTTCTGCCTTTTCTCTGGGGTTTGTCGGCTAATGTCTGGCATTTTCTCCCGCTCAACATGTGCCTCATTGCTAGAGTTTGTAGCCAACATATTTTGATTCACCACGTAAAAGAAAAAGATAAATCATTGTCTAATTTGTATGAGTATCGTTAAATTAAGATATCATACGATACATATCGCAATTCACTAACGATTCACGGATGATTCACGCGATTCATCTCTACCCCGATATAAAGTCCCGATTCATTATTATTAGTGTCTGACCCATATTGTATCGTGCAATTCGTATCTTGAATCGCAAGATACTAACTTCTATGGAATGGAGTATACCTAAAAAGCTTACTTTGGATATGAGTACCAGGAAGACGGTAATTCACGTATCAGAACCATGATCTAGGAGTTAGTGTATAGATTATAGTTTTTATTTTTTATTTTTAGATTCTAGAGTATTAGGGTTAGAATTTATGTTCTAAGATTATATTTTATAGCATAGGTTTAGTATGATCATTGTTATTAAGACTACTGTTATTATTATTAGCATTGCTACTATTACTACTATGGATGCATGTAGTATTATTATTAATATTATTATAAATATTTATATTATTATTAGTACTATAATCATCATCTTTATTATTTTAATTATCATCATCATCATTTTCTTTTTTTCATTTGAATCTATGATCTCTATACTTTCAATTTAGGTTTCATTTCTAACATACCCCAATTTATTTAGAATCAAAGACTTCATTGTTGTTATTGAATGCATACAAAATCCAGTGAACTTCACATTAGCAAGATTTTAAAATGTGAATTAGGTTTTATCACTGTATAATATATATGTGACCTTGAACTTCACTATAGTTTACAATCTCATGGTAGCGAGCGCCTTCTTTAGAAAGAAAAATCTCATTTAATTATTTTTAACAGTGGCCAAAACTTAAAACAGATTGATTTTATCCTTACTAAAAGGAAGCAGAGACTATTCTGCATGGATTATAAGGATATAACTGGCGAGTGTGTCGTCACACAAAATAAATTTTTGGTGGTTGACTTTCATTTTTAGGTAAGCATCCAGTAAGATGAAGGTACAAAAATCATGAAAACGAATCAGTAAAAGCTCAAAGTGGACGCTACTCAGGTGTTTAAGGATAGAGTTATTGTAAAAGGACTATGGATCGCAGGTGAAAATGCGAATAGTATGTGGAATAAGATGTCGACTCATATTCGGAAGATGACTATAGATGTGTTTGGAGTAACCGGAGGAAATAAACGTAAACCTAAAGGTAGAAAAACACATCTATATACTTTTTTTTCATTTTTAAGATTTTTTTTATATTTATTTAGAAATCCATTGTCAACATATCCCATCACTATTTTTATTTTATTTAATTTATTTATTAGTATTTTTTCTATCATCATCATTGTTATTATTGATATTTAAAATATTTGATCTTATGCTTTTAGATTGAATTTTATTTTAATCTATTCAATTTATTTGAGATTAAAGATTTTGTTGTTGTTTGTCATCTCTCAGTGTATCTCAATTTTTTGTAATTTCTTTCTATATTTTGTCCCTTTATCAAGTAGTAATGCAAAAACTAAATTATTTAATTTTTAATTTTTAGATCTTTATTACTACTAATATAAAGAAAAAAGATGTATTCAAGGAATGATCATAATGTTCTAAAACTAATTAATATAATATTCTAAAACTAATTAAAGTGATAATACAAAATGTTTATAAAATCAGAATAGTTAACAACAACAACAAAATTTTTGATCCCAAATAAATTGTGGTAGGCTAGAAACAAAACCCAATTTGAAAGTATAGATATCATAGATCTCAAATGAAAGAAGAATAATAAAATTGATGATGATAATGAAAGTACTGATGATGATGATGAAAATAATAATGATGTAGTACTAATAATAATATAATAATAATAATACTTAAATACCCATAATAATAATAAAGGAAATGCTAATAATGGTAATAATAATAATCCTTATAACAATGATCACACTAAATCTATATTATGAAATATACTTCTAAATCCTAAAAATCCTAAATTCTAACCCTAAAACATCAGAATATAACCTAAAGTCTAAGAAACCTAAGAATCTAAAGTCTATACTCTACTGCTAGAATTTAACTTCTAGATCATAATGCCAGTACATGATAGCTGTCTTTCAGGCATTCATATCCAAAACAAGCTTTTTAATTATACTCTATTCCATTAAATCTATTTTTATTGCTTCCTCATATATTTGATTTTAGTCCCAAGTTTAAAATCTTTTAATTCCAAAGTGCGTCTCCACAATTCTAGTTTATGATCGACTCCAAAATCTTGCTCTCATCAATCAGCATCACATCATCAACAAAAAATATACCTCAAGGGATATCTCATTGTACGTCCTTCATGATCTCATCCATCACTAAAGTGAAAATATATAGATTCAATGTCGATTTTTGATGTAATCATATCTTAATAGAAAATACATTGGACTCACCATCTCATGCTCTGATATTAATCATAATATTTATGTACATATCCTTAATATATAAAGACAACGTACTTTGATGAAATTTTTTTATTTTTAAGCGTCCACCACATGATATTTCTTGAAATTTTATCATACGCTTCCTCTAAATTAATAAATATCATATGTAGATCCTTCTTTTACCCCTATATCTCTTGATAAACTGTCGTATCAAGAAAATCGTCTCCATGGTGGACCTCCAAAGCATAAAACCAAACTTATTTTTGAAGACGGCTGTTAATTTTGTTAAATAATGCTCGATTACTCTCTCAAAACTTCATAATATGACCCATGAGCTCAATTGCTCTTTAATTAGTACAAATTTGAATATCTCATTTATTTTTGAAGATTAGTACTAATGTTTTTTCTCCACTCATCAGACATCTTGTTAAATCAAAAAATGTTATTAAATAATTTAGTGAGTAACACTACTACTAAATCTTCAAGACATCTTCATATCTCAATTGGGATATTATCAGATCCCAACGTCCAACCCATTTTCATCCTTTTGAAAGCTTCTTATAAAATCGGGACGGTCACGAAAACAAATTCTATTGTAGAGATGACGACAAATTATAAAGATGGACAAATAGGTACACATACATAACAATAACTACCATCTTTTAGAAGTTAGTAACGAGCTAGGTCTTTGCATACTCTTCCAATTAAAATATGAGGCACAGTAATAATTAATACAATATATATTAATCATTCTAATTAGACCATTAATGAAATGCTAAATTGTACTTTTCAAAATTTTATATTCGATTAAAAATTTCCTTGATAATATTTATATATACCCTACCTTAAAATCATTTTTTACTCGATGCAAAATGTTCCACGGAACTTGAATAAAAATTTTTGACCTCCGTAAACTATTTATGAGTAAATTATTTCAAAGTTGAGAAAATTAAAAAGAAGTTATAGTTTGATTGACAATGCTTTAGCATTAGTCTAACGTCTATTTGCGGAATCTGCCTCACTTGAATTGTAGTTTAACTACATGTGTTTTGTACACATAACGTGAATTAGATAAAAAACTCACTGGAGTTCATATCTAGACCTCAAATTACTCGTTTGGATGATACATTAACGTTCACATTTCTAAGTTCATGGCAGGGCAAGTCTGATCAATAGTGATGGAGGTCAATTGACCCCATTCTGCAAACCAGATCCACCTCTGCCCGTAATGAGGTAATAAAAGAGCAAATAATTTGAGCAATTAAGGGGATAACAGAGGAGAGGAAATACCAAGTACCTCACAAACAAAGTGGAGCACACTCAGCAGTATTGATGAAAGTCAACTCAGTTAAAAAAGCAGCCGTTGTAGGTTACCTCAAGCATATCATCAAACAACTTCCTGTCTTTCACGAAAGATACAAAATGCGAATGGCCTTGGGCTTTGCATTTGGAAAATGCTATTGGGCTGAAGATTTTGATCCTACATGAGTCTGTTTAGCTGGTGGCGGTGGTATTTATAATTCTCTTTTTTTGTTCTCTACTTTACATCTAATATAACTCAAAAAGTCCCAACAAAATTATACCAGAATTCTGAAATTGAGTTGAGTTCATGAAGTGGACCTGTATTTGACATTTGTTTGTAATGGTACCATGCAAGTATTAACATATCCTGATTCCCAAACTCATGACTCCATTAGGGCTATTTTCATCTGATTCCAAACTCATGCAAGTATTAACATATCCCCTCTCAGCTACCCTCAGCTATTTTCATCTGAAACTAAATAAAATTTTGTTGTCAATACCTGTTGATTAATGAATCTAAGGTTAAAATTGATATTAGGAATGGATTAAGACCTGTACGCACGTATTGTAAGTAAGTTATTGTCGACATAAAACAGGAGAAACTGAAATAAAATTATGTTCCTTAAGGTTTTGACGTAGTGTAGAACTGTAGATCCAACAAGGAATAACAAAATGTGTTATTGCAATGTGTTAGTGGCATACTCAAGGGGAAAACTCAATGCAGATTGTGAATGTTATGCAAAAAACGAACTTTGATATGACTCTTACAAGATAAAGATTCATTTGTAATTAAGCATTTTCCATCAGTATTGGACTTTCTATCAGAGTTTAGAAAGGAATATGATTTCCCAATAAAGCACCTCCCTTTGTCAGAAACATAGTCTAGTACTTCTCATCAGTCAACTGTTAGGCAAGAAAACAAATGCACATATAGCTGAACTCATAAGACAAAAGATGCCAGAAAATTTTGCAATGATGTCAATCCAGAAGGACAGTATGCAAGAATATAGGAAAATGAGAAAGGAGCCTTGATATCGGTTCCAGTTGGCTGATGCAAATTTATCAACATCCATACAAGAAAATAATGTAAATTTTGTTATGTTCCATCAGATGCATACTTGTGGCATACGTAAACTATGATGCTTGTTGTTGTGCTTTGCTAAACATGCCGTTGCAAGTTGCTGAATATGGACTTTAGTTATGCAAGGGTCTCTGATGTAAAATTGGGTGTGAAGGCTGAAGCTGAAATCTTACGAGTTTCATTTGGTAAGCTTTTCATAGCATACACTGGTTTTGAGGACCTTTGTAAAATTGGGTGTGCAGTCATTGTTTCAGGTACTGAAATAGGCAATTTTTTTCTTTCAAAGAAAAAAATGACAATTAGCTGTGTTCATTATTTGCATACCTGCCTATTATTTGTCAAATCGCAGGTTTCCGACTGCATGAATCATGTAAACCATTTAAAACACCATTGATGCCATTTGGAAAGAAAACCTGATCTGACCTGATAAACTTCCTGTCCCGGGTCCTTCCCTGGAACTTTTTGAAAAGCAATGAAATCTTGGATGTCGATATGATAAGTGTTAGGATGTTACTGTGTACAGGTTTATCCATTGAAAAGCAATGAAATAATAGCAAATTCTACTATTCCTTGTTAGGAAAACACCATAAGTTAGGAAAGATTTGAGGGGAGTTTTAAGGTGTTTGGAGGTTTTGCACAATTGCACATGTGGTATGCTATTTCAATTTTCAAGTCTTACAGGAGCAATATGATACTCAGAGGCAAGAATAGAAGTAATATTCTGCCAAAACAAGATTCAAAAGCAAAAATGTTTCTACATACCAGTAGTAACCGCCACATGATTATGAATACCATTGTGCCCTGGCTGCTTATATTGTTTTACACAACAAAGTACCACTTACATGACCACAGACATCTGATGTGCCATAAGAACCAATGTCCATTAATCAGAATAAGCATCTCTTCAGTTTGTAATCAGACTTAATGAATAAGGCAAATTCCACCTAGTAATGTCAACTAAGTAAAATGTGCAACCAAAGATAAAATTATGTGAAATCATGATAGTTTGAAGCTAAACACAAAGGGTCAAGTAGAGCAATACACTGATGATCCCTAAATAAAATAACGACAGGAAATTTGAGCTTCCATACACAGATATTGAAGATAAGTGATTAAAGTTTTGGACACTGATATTTGAAAGTGTTGATCAGAGTCAAAGCTTTGTGTTGGTATTTGTTATAAGTTTAGGGACTTATTAGCGAATTGAGAATATAGAGTAATCATAAGGACTCGAGTGAATGATGTATGCTCTATATATATCCAAAGGGGTCAATTAATAAATTTGAGACTTTAGAACTATTCTCCAGTTGGTATCAAAGCCAGGTTAACCTAGGATCTCTTACATCGAAAATCGTGCACAGCCACGAGAGTGCATGGGCCACATTTGAGGGGTTTGATTAGAGTTGTTAGACTTCTACTGGGCCTTCATTGCAGTGGGAGGCGAGCCCAAAATACAAAGTCTATGATTTGCGGGCGGCTATGAGGGTTACAGTTGCTAGACCTAAGTATTAATTTAATATGCCTTTTCGAGACATGGGCTGAGATGCACCATGTGCACGTAGGGTCCGTTCCAACCGAGTTCGAGTGATTTGACAAGAGCATTGTAGAGGTCTTGGAATCGAGCACCCTAAATGAAAGGACTATCTTGTAGGAGGAATGATCTCCCGTGTCAGTACGGAAAGATTAAGCAGTAGATTTTTCGTCTGTCCCCTGATGGAGCATCCATGTTGTTCTTTTATGATCGAATATCTCCAATGTGCTATTGGATGATCACCACCACGTTAGATGTTGGTTTAATCAGACTGCCCTCATTAAGGAGAGTCAACAAGACGGCCTTAGAGGCCGACAAAGATGGTTGTGTATATAATTGTAGGAGAAGATCCCTGTCAACCAGACTCGTTCTCTCAGGATGGGGTTGATTTCTAGCGAGTGTTCATGCTCAGGAGATGATGGTGCAGTGAAGGTGTTGAGCGAGGACGCGAATCTATTATCACCCTCTATTTGGATTTTTGTGTAAACTATCATGGTCATATCCTCAAATATCGAGTCAGTCGAGTGTGGTGTCTTTAAGAAACTCGAATGGTGTGGTTTTTTTAAGTCCAGCCAACTATTATCAATGGTGCAACTGCTTCCCTACCGTTAAGGAATATTGTGACCAATCTGGGTACCGTGCTTAGGTCATCTTCTGTTGGGATAACTAGCGTCTCTCAAAAGACGCAACTTGTTTGACGGGTGGTGCACAAGTATGAGTCCAAAAGAAGAAGTCAGGACTACTAGTTCCTCCAGCAAGGACAAATGTGGGGGAGGTCTACCACACGGTTTACGTGTAGTAAACTATGATTCAAGATGAGAGGCGGTCTATCTCATTAGAGAGGGCATAGTTGTCGTGTAGATGTACATTTATAGAGTCAGGCCTATCAATGGGATACTCAGCATCACCGATATGGCCCCTTAGTGTTAGGTCAGCAGGAAGAACATTTAGTGGTTATGGATGAACAGAGTCGAGATGGGTGACCCTAGCTTAGTCATGCATCACATACCAGTGGTCCCTTACAGCTCACATAACAGAGTCGAGATGGATGAACAAAGCAGTCTAGGCAGCGTCTATCTCAATAGGGGTGAGATTGGTTGGGGGTAGGGTAAGCCATGAGAGTATACCTAATTGAGTTTTGTAGGGTCGCTGGGTCGCTCGATATCTACATGACATGTTTTCAGGTGAGGTAGGTGAAGATGCCAAACTTGTTCGTAACCAGTAGCATTTGATTACGATGAAGTCTCACGTTGTCCCGACCTGCTGCTACACATACATGTGTGTTGGGCTAAGCTTTGGGATTGTGATGAAGGTACGCCGCCGACACATGCGGTGGTGGTATTAGCCGCCTTGAAGGTGATGTCGTAATGGATAAGGAAATGAGCGGGATTGCAAGTGGGAGCTGTCATGAGAAGCATAATGAGAGATTATGTCAGAGGGTTTGCTTGCTTGGTTAGAAAGATTGTGAGAGGAAGATGCCATCTTAGAGGGAGCTTACATATAGCTTGAATGGAGTGAGGAGCGATGTTCTCTCGGGCAACTATGTTAGACCTTCATACTGAGACAAGTCCTCCCCCTAACTCCTAATTTCTTCAAGAGAACATGAACTCTATTCCCTAGCTTTTTTGTCATTGTCTTAGAAAAAACAACAAAAAATAAATTTGGGAATTAGGGTTTATTTCAAAATTGGTGTTGTCGGCCGTAAGAGGTATATGGATCCAATGTTGTAAACTAGGTGGAGGATAAGGTGTGCAGTGCCGCACTCGACAATAGCTTCGTAGGATAAAGGAAGACCATCCATCAGCTATGGTTATCAGCTGGCTGCATCCCATAGATCAGGGTGGGTGGAGGTTTTCGAATCGCGTTGGTATCGCCAAAATCGCCTCGACTCAAATTAAAATCTAATATTATCATAATTAGCACTACTATTATTACTATTATCAATGTCCTTATTATAATTATTAATATAATTATTATATTACTATTACATCATCATTATTATCATTAATGTTATCATCATTACTAACACTATCATTATCACTATAATTATCACTGATTTTTTATCTTTGAGATCTATGATCTCTTGTTATTTAGTCAGGATTAAAGACTTTGTTGTTGTTGCTACTACTATATAAAGAAAAAAAACACATTAGGCTAAGTTTAATTACAAAAGGGGTAAAGCAAAACAGAAATGGCTTGAAAAAAGAAAGGAAAATTTTACCGAGTTAATAAGCAAATGCTAGGTACTGCATCCTTTGAGAACGAATAGGAATTTCATTTGAGATCAAATTTCAATGATTTGGCAAAAATAAATAAATAAAATGTACAACATCAGAAAAGGATACCTTGTGCATGTATTGCATCCTTCGGGAATGGATAAGAATTTCATTTGCAATGTCATGATGTAAAATCAGAAAAAAGGAGGCCAATTCTTCTCCTCTAACACTATCCCAGCTGCTAAAGAAAGAATTACTATAAAAAAAAAATTTGCATATTAAAGCATCTGATATTACAAAAAAGTTTCTGCATTTTATTTAGCATGGTACAAAACAGAGCCTAAATAACAAAACTGATACCATGTGCCACTGTGTGCAGTTTGCAATGAGATATTCATAAATAATGAATTATCAATTAAGAATGTCAAGAATGCTGGAAAGTAAATGACACAATAAAAAAAGAAACAGCATGCATTTCACTTTTGGTTCCTAATCTTCTATATTACATCACATTTCACTGATTTGGCAAAAATAAATAAATAAGATGTACAACATCAGAAAAGGATACCTTGTGCAAGTATTGCATTCTTTCAGAATGGATAGAAATTTCATTTGCAATGTCATGATGTAAAATCGAAAAAAGATGGAGGCCAATTCTTCTCCTCTAACACTATCCCAGCTGCCTAAGAAAGAATTATTGTAAAAAAAAAAAGTGGCATATTAAAGCATCTGGAATTACAAAATAGTTTCTGCATTTTCTTTAGCATGGTACAAAACAGAGCCTAAATAACAAAACTGATACCATGTGCCACTGTGTGCAGTTTGCAATGAGATATTCATAAATAATGAATTATCAATTAAGAATGCTGGAAAGTAAATGATACAAAAAAAAATAACCAGCATGCATTGCACTTTCAATTTCTAATCTTCTATATTAGATCACATTTCACTGATTTGACAAAAATAAATAAATAATATGTACAACATCAAAAAAGAAAACCTTATGCAGTTGTTTCTTCCTTTCGCCACTAATATATTAACAAAGGAAAAAAGATATCTTCTGAGGATACATTTTCCCTTTTGTTTAATTAAGCCTCATTTGTTTGGAGCTCCTTATCCTTTTTCTTCAGATTCTACAAAGAAACCAAAAAAGAAAAAAGAAAAAAATATGATGATAATGATGATGGCATAAGCAATATAAGCAACAATGCAATACAAATTATTTTGACCAAATGATTGAAGAACTGAAACAAAAATATTTTACCTTGGAATTGGAATTTGAATCGAAGGGTACCAACAGTGTTGTAGAAATCAGCTGGTTGAAGAGGTAGAGGTGAGAGTCTAGAATTACAGGCTGGCGCAACTCCCAGTATTCTGCTCAAACATAAGAGAAAACAAATATCAAATCCCACCAGATAAGACAAACTAACATGTTCAGATAGGAAGCACAAATATACTCTTAATAATTAAACTAATCTTACCTCAAAACATACCCAACTTGCCTCGCTTCTGCAGTCTATGCATGGAACAAGGACGAACTTGGGAAACTGCAAAAGAATACCTTCTCCCTTGATCCAAGATGCAGAAACTGCAAGTATGTTCCAGAAAATCCTGGTAGTATAGAAGGAAAATATTAGTATACCAGGACCTTGAAGCAAATTTTAGAAAAAAATTGCAGAAAATTATCCAATATTTATTTATTTTCAAATTACACTTGACACTTCTATGTTCATAGTTAGCACCAGATAATTGCAACTGTTAGGGTTGACTAAATTAAATATAACCAAAACAATTAGGGGCAAATATTAAATGATACAAGTGAAACAGGTGATAATGTACCCCCCCCCCCCCCCCCCGCGCAATCAGATTGACAACTGTTTTTGTTCAATCACTCTTCAAGAATAAAAGCTTCCCTGACCCTCTTATTTTGTAAAGCACACAAGTTCAAAAACAATATGATAAGAATCTGTACCTTTATTCAAAGATAGATTGCTCTGCCTCATATTACACATATAATAATAAGAATAAAGACTCATGAAAATAAAACAAGATACAAATTGGCACTTGGAAAAAAGAAAGTCTTCCGTCATTCAGCATTTCCCTCCAGCAAAGCCTGTCAGTTAAAAGGGTTACAGAAAATAAGAACAAACCATATAATAAGAGTAAGAGGACAAGCCTAAGCATGTACCAAACTTAAATGTAACCGAGGTTAAGCCTTCCATCCTAAATTAAGTAGTATTTACTTTTATCAAGAAATTATTCACGATAAAATGTTAAGGTCATTCCTTACCTTTGTGTGTGCTTATTATTATTAATATGTTTAAAATTAATATATATAACCTTTCACACCATCATTAAAAAAAGTATTAGATCAAAATAAAATAAAATTTCTGACAAGATTAAAAAAATTAGAGAAAAAACGATTTTGAAAACTCCATTTCTTTTAATTTTGTCAGAAATTTTCTTTTATTTTGATAGAGTATTCTTTTAGATAGCTTAAATTTACAACGTTTTGTGTTTGTTATTATTAATATGCTTGAGATTAATATTATATAATCTTTTATATCATTATTTATAAATTAAGTAGTGTTTACTTTTATTAAGAAATTATTCATGATAAAATGTCAAGGACATTTCTTAATTTTGTGTGCTTGTTATTATTAATATGCTTGGCATTAATATATATATAACCTTTCACATCATCATTAAAAAATGCTTGATCAAATTAAAAGAAAATTTCTAATAAGATGAAAAAAATTAGAGAAAAAAAGATTTTGAAAACTCCAATTCTTTTAATTTTCAGGAATTTTCTTTTATTTTGATAGAATATTCTTTTAGATAGCTTAAATTTACAAACTTTTGTGTTCGTCGTTATTATCAATATGCTTGAGATTAATATAATATAATATTTCATATCATTATTTATAAATTAAGTAGTGTTTACTTTTATCAAGAAATTATTCATGATAAAATGTTAAGGACATTTCTTAATTTTGTGTGCTTGTTATTATTAATTAATATGATTGACAATAATATATATAAACTTTCACACCATCATTAAAAAAAATACTTGATCAAAATAAAAATAAAATTCTGACAAGATTAAAAAAATTAGAGAAAAAACGATTTTGAAAACTCCAATTCTTTTAATTTTGTCAGGAATTTTCTTTTATTTTGACAGAGTATTCTCTCAGATAGCTTAAATTTACAAACTTTAATGTTTATTATTTTTAATATGCTTGAGATTGAAAGAGTATAATAGTGTTTACTTTTATCAAGAAATTATTCATGATAAATGTTAAGGACATTTCTTAACTTTATGTAATTGTTATTATTAATATGATTGACATTAATATATATAAACTTTCACACCATCATTAAAAAAAATACTTGATCAAAATAAAAGAAAATTTCTGACCAGATTAAAAAAATTAGAGAAAAAACAATTTTGAAAACTCCAATTCTTTTAATTTTGTCAGAAATATTCTTTTATTTTGATAGAGTATTCTTTTAGATAGCTTAAATTTACAAACTTTTGTGTTCGTTATTATTAATATGCTTGAGATTAATATTATATAATCTTTCATATCATTATTTATAAATTAAGTAGTGTTTATTTTTATCAAGAAATTATTCATGATAAAATGTTAAGGACATTTCTTAACTTGTGTGCTTGTTATTAATATGATTGACATTAATATATATAAAATTTCACACCATCATTGAAAAAAATACTTGATCAAAATAAAAAAATCTGACAAAATTAAAAAAAATTAGAGAAAAAACGATTTTAAAAACTCCAATTCTTTTAATTTTGTCAGAATTTTTTTTATTTTGATGGAGTATTCTTTTAGACAGCTTAAATTTATAAAGTCTTGTGTTCATTACTATTAATATGCTTAGAGATTAATATTAAATAATTTTTCATATCATTATTTATAAATTAAGTAGTGTTTACTTTTATCAAGAAATTATTCATGATAAAATATTAAGGAAATTTCTTAACTTTGTGTGCTAGTTATTATTAATATGCTTGACTTTAATATATATATAATCTTTCACACTATCATTAAAAAAATACTTGATCAAAATAAAAGAACATTTCTGACAAGATTAAAAAAATAGAGAAAAAACGTTTTTGAAAACTCCAATTCTTTTAATTTTGTCAAAAAAAATTCTTTTATTTTGATAGAGTATTCTTTTAGATAAATTTATAAAGTTTTTTGTTATTATTAATATGCTTGAGATTAATATTATATAATCTTTCATATCATTATTTATAAATTAAGTAGTGTTTACTTTATCAAGAAATTATTCATGATAAAATGTTAAGGACATTTCTTAACTTTGTGTGCTTGTTATTATTAATATCCTTGACATTAATATATATAACATTTCACACAATCATTAAAAAAATACTTGATCAAAATAAAATAAAATTTCTGACGATTAAAAAAAATAGAGAAAAAACGATTTTGAAAACTCCAATACTTTTAATTCTATCAGAAATTTTCTTTTATTTTAATAGAATATTCTTTTAGATAGCTTAAATTTACAATGTTTTGTGTTTGTTATTATTAATATGCTTGAGATTAATACTATATAATCTTTCATATCATTATTTATAAATTAAGTAGTGTTTACTTTTATCAAGATATTATTCATGATAAAATGTTAAGGACATTTCTTGATCAAGTATATTAAAAGATAATCTTGATCATGATTAAAGAAAATTTCTGAGAAAAATTAGAAGGATTATAGATTGGAATATCCTTATCTGTGTAGGTCGTAGGGGATATATGTGCAAGACGGGAGAGGTAATTTGGCTTTTTCTCTTTTTAAATGCTTGAGATTGCCTTTGCATTTTCCAAGACTTATCCTGGCTATAGTCATCAATTTGGTTGTATGTTGTCAACTTGTACCCTGTCAGGCTGTCATCTCTAGTACATCCTAGAAGTCTCACTGGATATGTGAATCCCTGAATTTACCATTTGAGGGGAAAAAACAAAGAAGATGAGCAGACAAAAAAGACTATTAGATAATGCACATACATAACACGTGAGAAAAAGTATCATAGAAATTATTACTTACTGGAATGTGGATCATGGGGGTTCCAGCAAAATAAGAAGAGAAGAGCACATAACTCAGACAGTGCACTCAGTAGTATCAGCATCAGCTCAGGTCATCACATAAACTATAACATGTGTAACACCTTTCAAACTAAGAAAATTTCTTCAGCATTAAGAAAGATATAACAAGATCAAATTTACCTGCAAAAAAGAAAGCATTCCGTCACTTCTTCAGCATTTCTTTCTAGAAAAGCCTGCCAGTTAAAAGGCTTACAGAGGAAGAACAAACCAAATAAAAAGATGACAAGCTTAATCATGTATCTGACTGAAATATAACTGAGGCTAAGCCTTCCGTCACTTGTTTGGCATTTCCCTCCAGAAAAACCGGATAGTTCTTGTTGTTGTTGCTCCACACTCCCCTGTGCTTTCCCCGATGTGTGCCACAATGTCTTTCTGTGTCTCTCACTCAATATGAGATAAGTCCTACCCCCCCCCCCCCTCGAAGCAGGTCAGCTCAACTCAATGGGTAGATTCCTGAGGTACTGTCACTTTCTAGCTCACTGGCTCACCGACTCTTATCTAAACCGCACATGATTTTTGATGGGTCTTTATAAGTGCAGATTAATCACTGAATTTGTGTTTTTTAACTATTGTACTCTCTTTTGAATTTGCAATTCTTTGACCTGCAACGAAACTGGAAATTAAAAGAGATCCCAGTTAAAAGAACAGGAGAGAAATGTGGAAAGTAAAAATCAAATGTAAAGATGACAAGCTTTAGCATGCACCTATTTGATATAACTGAGGCTAAGCCTTCTTGTGAGTTTGTCACTCATTCAGCATACCCCTATATGAAAGCTTGCCAGTTAAAATGATAAGAGAAAAACATGGACAAACCAAATATATAGATGAGAAACACGCATGAACCTAACTGAAATGTAATTGAGGCTAGCAGCACACATAAGAAGACAAATCAAGGCTTAAAAACAATTAATTATTTGGCTTAATCTAATTTTTAGTGACCTCACAATGCCTCAACCAGGAAACAATTCAACTTACCTAGATTCATGAACTCTACCGACAAATCCCAAATGACCAAATTACATAAAAAAGGTAAAAAGAAAAAACAAACGTCAAGAAAGGCAACTTGCCTTAGAAACGTAGCCAAAACAAAACACAGATCATAACTCGTGCCATAAGCAATGGGATTAATTTCATAAACTACAATACAACTATAAAACTGCATTTTATTCTTAATTCAACCTCATAAAAAAGAAATCACTAAATTATTATACAATGAAAACCAAAATAACCTGATAAAGGAAAAAGTAAAAAAGAAACAGATGAAATTTGCTTGAAATGATGTCGAGATCTGGAAACTAGACTAGGCTAGAAATTAACAAATGACAATAAGGTAATACCTCTTGTCGCACATCGAGAGCACATCACGTGTGAGGCGATGACATCTTTCAGATCAACATGAGCGTGTAGTGGGTCGACCGTCGACGAGAGAAGAACGCGCCATTTCTTCTCGGCAGGAGGTTCGGGGAGGTGTCAAGCTTGAGAAAAAATTAAGCCTTGCAGCAGTGGCGGAGCTTAAGCAGTTGAGCCGACGTAGGTTTGAGGTGGAGTTCCTGCTGAGATCAGACTAGAGACGACGCAGTGATCGTACGAATGGATGGGAAGGGGATGCGACATCGAAGCATTCAAGAGGAAACCCTGTCGCTTTCGCTCGTACGCCTCGCTGCTCTCCCAAAACCCTCAAAAGAGAAAAACCCTAGCGTCGAGCGGTATCAAGCGTGCTTTTGAGTCGGTGGCTCGGTGCAGTGCAGGTGAAGCCAAAAAAGGAACAAAATACGAAACAAATCCTTATCGAATCTTGATTACGTAGGCCGTGTATGAATTATCAACCGACTCTGTACTAAATTTATTCAATGTATATAATCGATGAAAATTTTCCGTATCATTACTCTAATAAGAAAAGGAACCGACAATGAAATATTATTCGTGTTATTGCAACAGGTCAAATAATATTATAAAATAGAGTTATCAATATTTTAGCAACAATAATTGAAAACTCTATAATAGAGTTATCAATTATTGTTGTTAAAATAGTGAAAAATAGAAAAAGAAAAAGTAAATGGATTAATTTTTTTTGGACGCACATGTGCTGGAACGCAAATAAAGAACGACTCCCCACACTGATCCCACAACACAGAAAGAACTATGTATATAAATACAAAGGACGGAAAAGACCGGGCCCATCCAAAAGATTGATGGTAGTATGACATCAGCAGTTGACCTCAGCTGAAGAAATGAGAGCCGGACGATGCAGATCCTACGATTTTAACTCATTAAAATCTACCGTTCACTGTTGGACCGTTGTTAATGCCTTCACTGGAGAGTGGAGACAAACTAAAATTATTTAAAAATTAATAAATTATTATTCGGCAATTCTTTCTTTGTCAACTCCTAAACAAGCTCCAGAGAACACAGGATTACCTATTTAATTAAAGGATGTGGATCACTTGACAATGGTTATTGTGACAATCTTAATAATAAACTCTGAAATAAAAATTAAAAACTTTCTATGTTCTTTTTTGTTGATTGATAGTGTTTCAAATGTTATGCAATTTTATTATGATTAGTGTTGTACTCGGAGTTTGTCCTGATAATATAATCCTCAAATAAGTAATTAATAATATAAAATTTTAAATAATAAAATTTCACATTACAAAAAAAATTGGTTTGTAAGCTGCCGAGCAGCATAACACTTTCTCCTTGTACCGTACCACTTTTTTCACACAAAAAACACCGAGTTATTGATTATTTAAAAGATTTAAACCTATTTTGTGAACCATTTATAGTGTACAATTATTAATGTAACATTACTCTTTTGTATTATACATTTATACTTGATACAAGTTATCCTATACATCTATTTTTCACAGCGATGGAGATGGAAAAAGCAAAATCAAGTAATTTCGATCCAATATTTCAAACTTAATAGTGCCCCAATTTATTATCATACAAAATTAAAATTGCATAAAGTTTTATCTTAAAATATTTGTAAACATACTTATACCGTTAATTTATCTTACAGTTATTGTTTGGTCGAAATAAGAATTATCAAGTCGTCTTTCATTCAGAGATTAAGACAATAATTTGCGTTGGTCGTTAACTTGGAATGAACCTATTTTCTGTTGCGGAGGGGAATGCTTAAAAAGGGAATCCATGATCTTGGATTTAACCCCGACTATAGTTTTATTATGAAAATTACGCAATTTTTTCAAATACTTCGTATTTTTTTAACATTTACTTCTTTCCGATCAATTTTGTACATTTACTATACTTGAATTGCATTTCTTGAACTATCTGATATTCTAATTTTAATTAGTTTATATCATCAGTGGCGGAGTCAGAATTTTACATCAGTAGTGACAATTAATATTATTTAAATAAAATTATTTATATTTTTATGATATTAATAATGATTTAAATTTTGAAGTGGGTATAAATTTATATTAATAATTTATTTCTCATGATTTCAAAAAAATAGTGGCGTCAATAGTAAAAAAATTAAAATAATTTTTAGTGGGTTTAAATTAATATTAAATGATAAATATTATTATAAATATATCATATTTTTATAATTCATATAACAAATTTATAAATTTTAATGATATCAATTGACACCATATTTATGAGAGTGGCTACGCCACTGTATACCATGTAAGTATATAACGTACCAATTGTTCAAGGATTATGTATACATTCACTCAACTTTGCTTCAAAGGAAATACTGTCATGAAGAGCTACAATCCGTTAGTTTTATTTCATTTTATTTTTTTAAATAAGGATTCATTTAACGTCAACTAATGTCAATCATCGCTTCCTTCTTAATTTGTCCCTCAATAAGAAAAGGTAAGGCTCGACACAATTACTGCTAGTTACATCAACTAGCTATATACCCGCGCGTTGCAGCAAACTTTTTTATTTAAATATTAAAATATTATAAGATAAAAAAAATCATATTTATCTAATATTAAATTATAAAATCACCAAATTATAGAGAAAACCTATAATAAAGACTATATTTAATATTGGATGAAATTTTTGTACAATATGAGTTAATGATTCATGATTTTTATGGCAAAAAAGTAAATTATTCTAATATATATTATCACCATTAAATTCTTACCAAATATACACAAGGTTGCTAAATAAATAAAAAACAATATTATGGAAATAATAGTATATAAGGGAAAGAAATGGAGAGAAAGAGGGGATCAATGGACGCGATCACATACATTCGATCAACCAAAAATAAATATTATTCGTCTAATTGAGAGATAAAATGGATATAATAAAAAATTATCATGACAAAAAATGGACACTCCAATTCTTAGACGGTTTATATAATAGTATAGATATATATTTGCTGCTCCAAATTTCATAATTTTGTATCTACATATAATTACAAAAAGCACGTCAAAGACTTTTGAAAGTTAGATGAAATATGAGAAGTGATAGTGTTTTAAAGAGAATGCATCGTTAAAAAAAACAAATCGTGAGAAAAGTCAACCGTTGTTTATTTGGTATATACATCGAACCTATTAATGTTATTTGATTTTCTGAGGTTTAAATTATTATAAAATATTAAATAAGCGAGCATGTGACTCATTTATTTAATTTTGCATGAGAAATAGCAAATAGCAGTATGGAGAAATTTTGTCCATTATGAATTTCTTTATGTTGGTGCTCCAAATTAAAGCGTACTTATAAAATCATGAGTATAATATTTAGAGAAGTATTCATTCGATATAATGTAGTAGACTTACGTACAAGATATTCTAGTCCTCCCAAAACACTCTGATCATGATTTTTATGATGTAGGCGCTCCTTGGGGGCGAACCCAATTTAATTCTAATAATAAATTAAGTAAATTGAAATTTAAAATTGCCTTTAATTTTAATTTCTCGCGAGTGTAGCATTATTAATTATGCCCTGTCAGAAATGTTCTATATAGGGAATTTGATAGTTTACATATAGAGCTAGTGTATATATGACTTGATAACGTAGTATTAATATCTCCGACGTATAACCATTAAACAATAGAAAAATTATGTACATTAATTACAACGGGTCACACATTAATGTAATGATTACGGACTGACCAAGTCAAATGAACGATTATCTATACTTCTATACTATTATATAAAGCAGCTAAGAATTGGACAAATCCATTTTTTGTCATTTCCTTCAAACTTTTTATATCCCAAAATACCCATTATCTAATGATTTGTATTAATTTTGACTAATCAAACGAACACAATAGCGTCCATTATTTTATATTCCTCTCCATTTTTTTGCCATATAAAAAGTGAAAATTAAAGATTGAGAAAAATCATACGAGATTATATCTGATATAGCATCTATAATTGATCTATTCCATATTAGAATGACGTATATATTATCATGTGATATTTTTCTATATCTAAATAAAAAAATTCGCTGCGCAGGTACACAACCAGTCATCACCAATGAAAGTTATTTGCTTCATTGTCAATAAGAAAAAAAACTCAAAGCACAAGTCAAGACTACCAGCTGCTGATTAAGCTTTCTCAATTCTTAAAAAAAATATCTATTATTAGTGCCAAAATCTTAATGCGTTGAATTTCACTTATTTATTAAAGATTTCTAACAAAAATAACTAAGAAATTTTTTGTAAGCAACGGAATTTTCAATCATGAGAATTTTGATAAATTCATATCCGATTTTTTATACTTTTAAAGTGATGATATGATGCTTAGAGAAGTATAAAATCTCTCATACTTTGCATATATATATATATATATATATATATATATATCTTAAATTTGAGTTCAAATGGCCGACCCAAACCATTGAACATGATATTCATATTGAAACATATTTGGATGTCAAATTTTATCTATTTTAAAAAAAAATTATAATTTTTATATAGGTATAAAATTTGTTGATTGAATGATTTTCACATCATTCAATACTAGTGATTTTTCACCCATATAAAAATAGCAAAAATATTTTAAAAATATAAAAATTTGTCTCTAAATATATGTCAATATGAAGATCATATTTAACGGTTCACTTCAGCAGAAATTTCTTTCCATGCAAACTGATAAAAAAACTTAAATTTTGAATTATATCTTTACAAAATTATGATCTTATATCTTCAATAAGGTTTCTTCAGCAGTATTGAGCATCTTCAATACTTGATTTCTTTAAGCCTTTAATAGGATCCTACAAGATATTTCAAAAAAAAACTTATTAAATTCAAGTATGTTTTATAAAATAATTAAATCAAATAAATTATTAAGTACAAAAATATCCCCATTTTGTTATTTTACAAAATCAAATGCATGAGTTAGAACATCAAATTTATCCTCTTTTCTGAAAGACGAACAAAAAGATATCAATTAAGCAATTAAATTCCCCCTCACTTTATACAATTATTGCATAAGATAATATCACAATGATATGCATATACAAGTTTCATAGATAAGATAATTAAAACATAATATCACACATAATGTCTTGAAAATATAAGATATAGCAATGCAATTCAAAACAGTTCATACAATATATAGCTATTTAAATATGTCAAAAGGCATTATCATAAAAGTTCAAGTTTAAACATTCCTGCATCACAAATGAGTCATAAACATACAAAACATAAAATAGATTCAAAGTATAACTCTCATCTCTAAAAAAAAGTAAGGCCAAATGAAAAATAAGAGAAACAATAAAATTCTAAAAAAAGTCATTCAACATCAACATATCTCTTGAGCCGATTGGTCGGTAGGCTCAACTTGTACTCCAACTTCTTCCCCTTCTTCTTTCCTTCTTCTTCATCATTGTCATTCATACCATCTTGATTGGTTTGGTCAGTCATTTTAACATTCGTGTTATCCGGTGGTTCAAGATCAAAATCATCACCCAAGTTATTAACTCAAGTATGATATTTACTTACCCAATTGGTTTATAGAGAATATTGTCAATCCTCCATATGAGTTATGGTACTTTATAAATTTGACATCTCGAAGTGGATATTGAAAAATTCATCATTTACCCTTTGCTAAAAATTTATTCTAGCTTGCATCTCTTGTTGTTGAAATGCAACACTTGCTTGTATTTTATTTTGTTGATTCAAATGAAGATGATACATGGATTGAGTAAGATATCCAAAATAAGTTTGCATGCTACCGATTAGAGATAAAGCCATATATGGGTCAAAAGAAGGTTGATAGCTCGGGTCATATGAGAAGTTTGGCATAAAAGTGTATGATTGATGTTGTGATTGTGAAGAAGTGTCGACATCCATTAAAGATGAGGCTTGGGTTGTGGATTCGGCATTGGGATCGGTATATTGATTCACTCTTATATTTGGATCCTTAATCCATCCATTAATTAAGTGTTGATCATTTGGAGTCCAAGTAGAAGGATCACCAACTGTATTATTAACTCAACAAAGATTTGACAGTTAATGGAATATGTTCTTGGGTTCAATTCGATTATGTTCACACCTGAAAATTCGGAGATTTAAAAAAAAGCAGCTCGGCCTATTAAATTTAAAAATTTAAGAAAAAAATTTTAAAAGCATGAAGAGACTTAATTCAAATCTAAAGGCACCAAGAAAAATGAAGGATTCAAAGAAATGCTCAAAAATTAAAATTCTTAAAAAATTAAATGTCAAAACTCTAGAAATTCAAATCGAAAATTTCTTCAAAATTTAAAATCTCAAAACTCTAATTTTACGGCAAAATCAAAATTTTCATAAAATTTGGGGATTTTCATATGTTACTATATATTTTTTGAGTTAGAAAAGTCAAAGAAATTCTAAATTATCAATTAAAATAATAAAAAATTAATTGTTCAAGCATTAAAAAATATTTGATGCTTAATTAAAGGAAAAAAATGGTAAATAAAAATTCTCGTAAATTTTTTTACGCTTCAACAAATTTTTGAGCAAATTTTAATGCAATTTGGATAGAGGAACCATTGAGAAATAATTTAAAAGCAAAAAATCAGCAAATGAAGGGCTTTAATTAAAAAAACAAAATGGAGAGGGGACAAATTTGAAATTTATCTCGGTTGCTACAATAATGCGATTTTGCTATAGTAATGCTGCCTCAAAACTGAAAATGAAGCTTATGGTCCCGTGCGATAAAAACTCACATATTATATACCGTTGGAAAGATCACGGAGTGCGGAACACAAAGAGATGGAGAACTCGTGAAATGGTCAAGCGGTTTGGGAGAAATTTGAAAGAAAATTTCCGATCTAAAAATAAAATTAAGCAATCTGAGTCATAATCAATCAAATTAACACTTCAAATACCTTCTTCATGCTCACAAGAGACTGATTGAGAGCTTAGTTGAATTTTAAAAGTTTCAAATTTGTGAGACCACGAACTCATAAATCAGGTCCAAAATAAAGTTGGTCAAATTTTAAATCGGAGCATTTTATTGATTGAATAAATATTTTAGATCAATTATTGAGGTCAATTAGATGCTAATCAGAGTAGCAGAGATATAATTTTTTATTTTCGAATCAGATCAGGGGCAAAAGAGGAAAAATTGTACCAGTATTTGTTATTTTTTCATATTTAAAAAGGCTATAATTTTTTTCAGAAAAATAAAAAAATATAAAATTAGTTTCTATAGATTCATATGACATACTTCTACAAGACCTGTAAGTTTCATAAGATTCAGATCAGATCTCATCCCGTTTTCTCTTTTTATTGCATTTTCAATTATTTTAGAACTGATCTTACATTTATAAGGGATTCATTGATCTTAAACGGTTTAAATACATCATTTAGCTTTAATCTAATATTCAATGATGTTTATATGCAGATTTGAGCCAAAAGAAAGGAAAGAAAATATAAATATCGAATTACAATATAAGAACATCAAGAAAAAGAAGAAAATCGATATTGCACATGAAAATTTCCATCTTTATTGCACGAATCAAAATTACAAGCTATAATACACTCTTGATATCTATATTTATAGGATGTATGACTACCTAGATCTAATTTGTAGCTTGAGTAGAAGAGAAATTGATTGAATTTTATATCTTTGAGCTTGATTTTGATCTCAATTCAAGGATTGGATCTTATTTTGTATCTAATTTGAGGTTCAATTGGTTTTGGCAGCGTTTTGGATTAGCATTCAGCTTGGGATGAATAGTATCTTTTGTATTTGAAGGATGAGAGGAGTTTAAATATGCATATGGGGTAGTAGATAGGTGTATGAGATCGATTTGACTTTTCTTTGACTAATTCATGCACAAACTCTCTTCATTCATCTTCTCATACTCTTTTGAACGTTTTGTGGTGTATTAGATCAGTTCTAAGTGTTTTAAATATGCTCTAACAGCTGAGAGCACAAGTGGGGCACAAGTTATGTTTGCTGAAAATTTACAAATTTGTTATCTCCAACCATCACTTTGTCACAAGATGATTCTAGAGACTTCTAGAAGAGTTTAGTGCTTCAAACACATTCTTGCCACTCCCTTCCTGCATTTTAACCCTCGTCGGATCCCAATTATGCACCCGAGACCCGTTTTGCCTTCAAACTCGATTTCAAGCTTCATAGTCGTTCTCCTTCATTTCTTCACCATTTTTCGTGTTTCAAATCTTGATTACCATCTAATTGATCCCAGAAATTGATCTATAATGTTTATTCAATCAATAGAATGCTCTAGTATAGAGTTCGACCAACTCAGTTTTTCACCTGATTTGCGAGTTCGTGGTCTCACCAATTTGAAGCTTTTGAAATTCAATCAAGCTCTCAAACAATCTCTTGTGACCATGGAGAAGGTATTTGAAGTGTCAATTTGATCAATCATGGCTCAGATTGCTCAATTTTACTTTTTGATAGGAAATATCTTCAGTTTTCTCCCAAACCGCTCAACCATTTCGCGAGTTCTTCATCTCTTTGTGTTCTCATCTCCGTACTATTTTCAACGATATATAATATGTGAGTTTTCATCGCACGGGACCATCATCACCATTTTCGAATTTTGGGCAGTGGAGCAAGCTCAGATTACTGTAGTGTGCTATTGTAGCAATGAAAATTTTCGAATTTAGCCCCTCTCCATTTTGATTTTTAATTGGACCCTTTCATTTGCTGATTTTCTTATTTTTCTTTTTACTTTTAAATTGTTTCTCAAAGATCTATTTGTCCAAATTTTACCAAAATTTGCTCAAAAATTCTTTAAATATAACAAAATTTATGATAATTTTTATTTATCATTTTGACCGTTGGTCAAGCATCAATTAATTTTTTATGCTTGATCAATTAATTTTTTATTATATTAATTGATAATTTGAAATTTCTTTCAATTTTGTAACTCCAAAAATATCAAGTAATATATGAAAAATTCTCAGAATTTTATTGAGAATTTAATTTTATCATAAAATTGAGTTTTGAGAATTTAGGTTTCGAAGAGGTTTTAGATTTGAATTTGTAGAGTTTCGACATTTAATTTTTTTCTTAAAAATTTTGATTTTTAAGCATTTCAATGAATTCTTCTTTTTTACTTGTGCTTCTGGACTTGAATTAAGCTTTTTCTGAGTTTTTTTTTTAATTTCTCTTTAATTTTTTGAATCTTTTATCTCAAGTTATTTTTTTAACAGAAAAGAGGATTGATATTAGTTAGCTGGACTTGACTTCGAGCAGGATGACATGGTAGCTGCTACTGACTATGCAAGCTTCTGAAATATTCATCAGTGTCATTTCAATAAAGGCAAGATAGAGCGTGGAATTTTGCCAAAAGGAAAAAAAAGAATAGGAAAGGAGCTAACTTGATCTGATCATAAAGCACTACAAAATTTGTTTTTGAGAAAAAAAAAACTAACACCAAGTGAGACCAATATTTTTCACAAAGACCTGCTTCAATGAAGAAGGAAAAAACACCTAAAATGCAGCAAAACCAAACCAATATGTTCACAAAGACACATCTGAATGAAGAAGAGACCAGAAGAGTATTCGATATAGCAAAAATATGTATGCAGAAAAATCCATTTTGGACAACTTTACAATCACTTCAACTGAGGTTGTTCTGTGAGGAAACCTAATTCCAATAGTATTCACTTCAAACTTCAAAAATAAAGAACAGCTTGTATCATAAACTGATACATAGAGGCATTCAGGCATGGAAATAACTTGAACTTTTAGGCAGTTATTTTGGAGTCAATGGCCATATCACCAATAGTGCAAATAAATCACGTTTAACAAAGAAACAAAAGCTGTTTTATTTGAAAGCACATTTAACAAAAGGCTGATTTTTCTCATTTTGAAAGCACTCAATATCAAATAATTCGATTAATATGTTCCAATGTTTCTAGGGACAAATAATATAAATACCCACAGAAAGTTGCACTAGCTAATGCTTCACTGTTGTTACAGATACAGTGAGAACTTCGGAAAGAGCAATTGTGCCAGATAAATGTAGAAATTTTATTAGATATAACTTCCAGATATTTATAAATAAGCATGACATCATTAATATGGATAAAATATTCAACAAATTGGATACCAAAATTCAGTATGTATTTAAATTTTTATTGACCTTGGCACTTCAAAAGAAATTTATCATCCCTGAAACAATCTCTATGCCTAACAAAACACTAACTCGAGTAATATGACAAGGCAGCATTAAGTAAAAGGCTTCCAGATGAAGTAAGGACAAGAACAACAAACCCTAAACCTCAACTCCAATCTTTATGATCGATATTTCAAATTTAATCACCAAATAGCAACTGGTTCTAGAAAACCTTTGTCTTCAAGTACCTGAAAAGTTTGATTACACTACAAACTATTTTCTTTTCAACACAGAGTCGGAGAGAAATTGACCTACCTCTAGAAGAGATTGAAGCCTAGCTATGTCAAGCGAATATCCAAGTTCAATTGACACTGTTTTATTCACCGAAATTTGGCACGACTGTGGACTAAATGATTCGATCACTCTTTTTTCTCCTTACAGGCCGGGTTTATTCATGGTTTCTATTGGTCTTTACGGGGTTTAAAAATTTTTGGCCACATAAGTACATATAATTTCACGCAAATTAATATAAATACTCGATTGTCTAATTAACACTTCGATATGAATATGCTATGACACTATTTCTTTATAAAACGTAAGTAAGATATATTAGAAATTGTTGTTTAAGCAAGTTGTTTTAGATTTTTAATAATTTTTGACTCATAACTACACATAATTTTATGAAAATTAATATAATTATTCTTCATTATATCTATTAGAAGATTATCCAATTAACACTTCGATATGAACATTGTACGATACAAATTTTGCACAAAACATATATAAGATGCGTTAAAAAATAGTTGTTTAAACAAGTTGTTTGAGTTTTTGAAAATTATTGGCCGCATAACAACACATAATTTCATAAAAATTAATATAATTACTCCTAATTATGTGTATTATATGATTGTCCAATTAAAACTCAGATATAAATATTCTATGATGCTAATTTTACACAAAATATATAAGTAAGATGCATTAGAAACTGTTGTTTAAACAAGTTATTTGAGGTTTTTAACATTTTTTTGCGTCAAAACTACACATAATTTTGAGCGAATTAATGTAATTACTCCTAACTAAGTCTATTATAAGATTATCAAATTAACAGTTCGATACGAATATCATAGGACACTAATTTTTCATAAGACATAAGTGGATACATTCGAAATTGCTGTTTAAACAAGTTGTTTAAGATTTTTAACATTTATTGCCTCATAACGACACATAATTTCATGAAAAATAATATAATTACTTCTAATTATGACTATTAGAAGATTATCACTATAACACTTCGATATGAACATTCTACGGCACGAATTGTGCATACAAAATAAGTAAGATGCATTAAAAACTACTGTTTAAATAATTTGTTTGAGTTTTTTTAAAAAAATTGGCCGCATAACTACACATAATTTGCGCACAAATTAATATAATTACTCTTAATTATGCCTATTATAAGGTTGTCTAATTAACACTTCAATATGAATATCCTATAACAATGATTTTTCACAAAACATTAATAAGATACATTTGAAACTGCTGTTTGAACAAGTTGTTTAAGATTTTCAAAATTTATTTCCTCATAACTACATATAATTTCGTAAAAATTAATATAATTATTCAATTAATACTTCAATATGAATATCTTATGACACTATGTTTGAACAAAACATTAGTAAGATGCATAAAAAATAACAGTTTTGATAGACCTTGAAAGTCCTAGGATGGTGGTATGAAAGATTAAAATAGTGCAAGAATGTAAAGAACCTAAGGTAGAAATGTATAAACCAATTAGAGGCTTAATGTTCAAGTGTAATGACAGCGGAATACAATTTAAATCAATTCAATTCTCACAAGAATATAGCAATCAAAGAATTGTGAGAAAATAAAAGTAAAGATAAAAACAAGAACACAAGATGTAACAGAGTTCGACTTTAACAATGCCTACGTCTTCGGGACCCTCAACCTCTAACAATTGAGGTTGAGCCGATATATTAAAAAGGGTTTTAACACTTGTAGAACTTGGTCCCTTACAAAAATGGGTTGTCAAGCCTATCGGTAATAAGAGTGACAACACACTCAAAACAAGAAGTGAGTGACAACACACTCAAGAAAATGTGAACGCTACAGCTCAAGAGAATATTTTCAAGAAGATCACGAAGGATCAAGTTGAGAGAATAAAGATAAGCTAGATTGAGCTTGTATTAATCTCTTGAATTATCTCTCTCACTTTGTATATGGCTAGTAAGCTCTCTAGAGTAATGATTTAGCTAGATGGATCAGATTTCTTAATATTTTTTAGAGAGATAATCCTTTTAAAATAGATTTTCGGAAACTGCTGAAGAAACTTTTTTTCGGCCTGAACTGTTATAACGGTTTACGAATCGTTATAACGGTTTAGAAAGAATAGTCGTTGGATCAACTGAGCTGAAACGTTATAACGATTCATCAAATCGTTATACATTTTATGAATCGTTATAATGATTACAAAATCGTTATACATTTCATAAATCGTTGTAACGATTACTGAATCATTACATAACGATACGCTCTGGTTTCTTTGAGAATGTTTCTACCATAGAATATTTTTGGGTATTGAGATGAACCGTTATAACGATTACTGAACCGTTATAATGATTCTCTGGGCAAAAGCATTTTTCTCGTTATTTAAGCTCAATTTATCTCGACCAACTCAACTCAGTTTGAGTCTAACTAAACCTAAGTCTAATGCAGTCTTGATTAAGCTCATGTATCCCAGCACTAGTCTAGGTTCTTGTGCACTAGTCCATTTGCATGTTAATCCCTGCAAAAAACTCAAACAAAGCAAATTATAAAATTCAAGATTGTTTTGCAAATTGACAAACCAAAAAAGATGTTAAGTGTAACAAGTTTAAACTAGTTGACGGATTTTTAAAATTTTTTTGCCGCATAACATCATAAAATTTCATGAAAATTAATATTATTACTCCCAATTATGCATATTATAAGATTATCTAATTAAAACTTCGATATGAATGTTCTATGATGCTGATTTGGCACAAGGCATAAATAAGATGCATTAAAGCTGCTGTTTAAACAAGTTGATTGATTTTTTTATTTTTGGCCCCATAAATACACATAATTTCGTGAAAAAAAAAATTACTCATAATTATGTCTATTATAAGAGTGTTCAATTAATACTTCGGTATAAACATTATACGACACTATTTTTGCCCAACGCATAAGTAAGATGCATTAGAAATAACAATTTAAAAAAGATATTTGAGTATTTCACAAAATTACACATAATTTCTTATAAATTAATATATTTCTACTAAGAAATCCTATTATGAGATATTCTAATTAAATTTTTGATATGAATATTCTGGGACACTAATTTTGCACAAAATATAAATAAGATGCATTAAAAACAGTTGTTTAAACAAGTTATTTGAGTTTTTCAAAACTTTTGGCTGCATAACTACACAATTTTTTTTATAAATTAATATAATTACTATCAAATGTACCTATTGTAAGATTTTTTAAATAAAATATGGATATGAATATTTTATGACGCTAATTTTGCGGAAAACATAAGTATGATGCACTAAAAATTGTTGTTCAAACAAGTTGTTTGAGTTTTTAATAATTCTTGGTCGCATAACTACATTTAATTTCATGCAAGTTAATACAATTGCTCCTAATTATGCCTATTATAAAGAAATTCAATTAAAACTTCGATATGAATATTCTATAATGCTAATATTGCACAAAACATAAGTAAGATGCACTAAAAACTACCGTTTAAACAAGTTATTTGGATTTATGAATTTTTTTGGGCGCATAACTACACATAATTTGGTGCAAATTAACATAATTAATCCTAATTATGTCTAATACAGGATTGTCAAATTAACACTTCGATATGAATATCATAGGGCTAATTTTTCATAAGACATAAGTCGGATACATTAGAAATTGCTGTTTAAACAAGTTATTAAAGATTTTTAACATTTATTGCCTCATAACGACACATAATTTCATGAAGATTAATATAATCACTCCTAATTATGCCTACTAGAAGATTATCACTTTAACACTTCGACATGGAGTAAGATGCATTTAAAACTGCTGTTTAAATAAGTTATTTGCGTTTTTTTAATTTTTTTTGGCTGCATAACTACACATAACTTCGCACAAATTAATATAATTACTCCTAATTAAGCCTATTATAAGGTTGTCTAATGAACAATCCAATATGAACATCCTGTAACGGTGATTTTTCACAAAACATTAATAAGATACATTTGAAACTGCTGTTTGAACAAGTTGTGTAAGATTTTCAAACTTTATTGCCTCATAACCACATATAATTTCGTAAAAATTAATATAATTACTCCTAGTTATGCCTATTAGAATATTATCCAACTAATACTTCAATATGAATATCCTACGACGCTATGTTTGCACAAAACATTAGTAAGATGCATTAAAAAAACAGCAGTTTAAACTAGTTGAATGATTTTTTAATTTTTTTCCTGCATAACTTCAAAGAATTTCGTGAAAATTAATATTATTACTTCTAATTATGCCAATTATATAATTATCTAATTAAAACTTCGATATGAATGTTCTATGATGCTGATTTGGCACAAGACATAAGTAAGATGCATTAAAGCTGCTGTTTAAACAAGTTGATTGATTTTTTTTTTATTTTTGGCCCCGTAAATACACATAATTTCGTGCAAATAATTATAATTTACTCGTAATTATGTCTATTATAAGAGTGTTCAATTAACACTTCGATATGAACATTCTACGACACTATTTTTCCCCAAAACGTAAGTAAGATGCAATAGAAACAGCTATTTAAAAAAGTTATTTCAGTATTTCGCATAATTACACATAATTTCTTACAAATTAATATATTTCTTCTATGTATGCCTATTATGAGATATTCTAATTAAAACTTCGAGATGAACATTCTAGGACACCAATTTTGCACAAAACATAAGAAAGATGCATTGAAAACAGCCGTTTAAACAATTTATTTGTGTTTTTCAAATTTTTTGGCTGCATAACTACACAAAATTTCTTATAAATTAAGACAATTACTCTTAAATGTACTATTACAAGATTTTTCAGTTATAACATGGATATGAATATTCTACAACACTAATTTTGCACAAAACATAAGTAAGATGCACTAAAAACTGCTGTTTAAACAAGTTATTTGAGTTTTTCGTAATTTTTGGCCGCATAACTACATATAATTTCGTGCAAATTGATACAATTACTCCTAATTATGCCTATTATAATATTGTCCAATTAAAGCATCGATATGAATATTCTATAACGCTAATATTGCACAAAACATAAGTAAGATGCGTTAAAACTGCTGTTTAGACAAGTTATTTGGGTTTATGAAAATTTTTATCCGCACGATCACACTTTTTTTCGTACAAATTAAAATTATTATAACTGATTACGCCTATTATAAGATTGTCCTTTTAAAACTTCGATATTAATATTCCATGACGCTAATTTTGCGGAAAACATAAGTATGATGCATTAAAAATTGTTGTTTAAACAAGTTGTTTGAGTTTTTAATAATTTTTGGCCGCATAACTACATTTAATTTCATGCAAGTTAATACAATTGCTCCTAATTACGCCTATTATAAAGAAATTCAATTAAAACTTCGATATGAATATTCTATAATGCTAATATTGCACAAAACATAAGTAAGATGCGCTAAAAACTGCCGTTTAAACAAGTTATTTGGATTTATGAATTTTTTTGGCCGCATAACTACACATAATTTGGTGCAAATTAACAAAATTAATCCTAATTATGCCTAATACAGGATTGTCAAATTAACACTTCGATATGAATATCATAGGGCTAATTTTTCATAAGACATAAGTCGGATACATTAGAAATTGCTGTTTAAACAAGTTATTAAAGATTTTTAACATTTATTGCCTCATAACGACACATAATTTCATGAAGATTAATATAATCACTCCTAATTATGCCTACTAGAAGATTATCACTTTAACACTTCGACATGGAGTAAGATGCATTTAAAACTGCTGTTTAAATAAGTTGTTTGCGTTTTTTTAATTTTTTTTGGCTGCATAACTACACATAACTTCGCACAAATTAATATGATTACTCCTAATTAAGCCTATTATAAGGTTGTCTAATGAACAATCCAATATGAACATCCTGTAACGGTGATTTTTCACAAAACATTAATAAGATACATTTGAAACTGCTGTTTGAACAAGTTGTGTAAGATTTTCAAACTTTATTGCCTCATAACCACATATAATTTCGTAAAAATTAATATAATTACTCCTAGTTATGCCTATTAGAATATTATCCAACTAATACTTCAATATGAATATCCTACGACGCTATGTTTGCACAAAACATTAGTAAGATGCATTAAAAAAACAGCAGTTTAAACTAGTTGAATGATTTTTTAATTTTGTTCCTGCATAACTTCAAAGAATTTCGTGAAAATTAATATTATTACTTCTAATTATGCCAATTATATAATTATCTAATTAAAACTTCGATATGAATGTTCTATGATGCTGATTTGGCACAAGACATAAGTAAGATGCATTAAAGCTGCTGTTTAAACAAGTTGATTGATTTTTTTTTTATTTTTGGCCCCGTAAATACACATAATTTCGTGCAAATAATTATAATTTACTCGTAATTATGTCTATTATAAGAGTGTTCAATTAACACTTCGATATGAACATTCTACGACACTATTTTTCCTCAAAACGTAAGTAAGATGCATTAGAAACAGCTATTTAAAAAAGTTATTTCAGTATTTCGCATAATTACACATAATTTCTTACAAATTAATATATTTCTTCTATGTATGCCTATTATGAGATATTCTAATTAAAACTTCGAGATGAACATTCTAGGACACCAATTTTGCACAAAACATAAGAAAGATGCATTGAAAACAGCCGTTTAAACAATTTATTTGTGTTTTTCAAATTTTTTGGCTGCATAACTACACAAAATTTCTTATAAATTAAGACAATTACTCTTAAATGTACCTATTATAAGATTTTTCAGTTAAAACATGGATATGAATATTCTACAACACTAATTTTGCACAAAACATAAGTAAGATGCACTAAAAACTGCTGTTTAAACAAGTTATTTGAGTTTTTCGTAATTTTTGGCCGCATAACTACATATACTTTCGTGCAAATTAATACAATTACTCCTAATTATGCCTATTATAATATTGTCCAATTAAAGCATCGATATGAATATTCTATAACGCTAATATTGCACAAAACATAAGTAAGATGCGTTAAAACTGCTGTTTAGACAAGTTATTTGGGTTTATGAAAATTTTTATCCGCACGATCACACTTTTTTTCGTACAAATTAAAATTATTATAACTGATTACGCCTATTATAAGATTGTCCTTTTAAAACTTCGATATTAATATTCCATTACGCTAATTTTGCGGAAAACATAAGTATGATGCATTAAAAATTGTTGTTTAAACAAGTTGTTTGAGTTTTTAATAATTTTTGGCCGCATAACTACATTTAATTTCATGCAAGTTAATACAATTGCTCCTAATTACGCCTATTATAAAGAAATTCAATTAAAACTTCGATATGAATATTCTATAATGCTAATATTGCACAAAACATAAGTAAGATGCGCTAAAAACTGCCGTTTAAACAAGTTATTTGGATTTATGAATTTTTTTGGCCGCATAACTACACATAATTTGGTGCAAATTAACATAATTAATCCTAATTATGCCTAATACAGGATTGTCAAATTAACACTTCGATATGAATATCATAGGGCTAATTTTTCATAAGACATAAGTCGGATACATTAGAAATTGCTGTTTAAACAAGTTATTAAAGATTTTTAACATTTATTGCCTCATAACGACACATAATTTCATGAAGATTAATATAATCACTCCTAATTATGCCTACTAGAAGATTATCACTTTAACACTTCGACATGGAGTAAGATGCATTTAAAACTGCTGTTTAAATAAGTTGTTTGCGTTTTTTTAATTTTTTTTGGCTGCATAACTACACATAACTTCGCACAAATTAATATGATTACTCCTAATTAAGCCTATTATAAGGTTGTCTAATGAACAATCCAATATGAACATCCTGTAACGGTGATTTTTCACAAAACATTAATAAGATACATTTGAAACTGCTGTTTGAACAAGTTGTGTAAGATTTTCAAACTTTATTGCCTCATAACCACATATAATTTCGTAAAAATTAATATAATTACTCCTAGTTATGCCTATTAGAATATTATCCAACTAATACTTCAATATGAATATCCTACGACGCTATGTTTGCACAAAACATTAGTAAGATGCATTAAAAAACAGCAGTTTAAACTAGTTGAATGATTTTTTAATTTTGTTCCTGCATAACTTCAAAGAATTTCGTGAAAATTAATATTATTACTTCTAATTATGCCAATTATATAATTATCTAATTAAAACTTCGATATGAATGTTCTATGATGCTGATTTGGCACAAGACATAAGTAAGATGCATTAAAGCTGCTGTTTAAACAAGTTGATTGATTTTTTTTTTATTTTTGGCCCCGTAAATACACATAATTTCGTGCAAATAATTATAATTTACTCGTAATTATGTCTATTATAAGAGTGTTCAATTAACACTTCGATATGAACATTCTACGACACTATTTTTCCCCAAAACGTAAGTAAGATGCAATAGAAACAGCTATTTAAAAAAATTATTTCAGTATTTCGCATAATTACACATAATTTCTTACAAATTAATATATTTCTTCTATGTATGCCTATTATGAGATATTCTAATTAAAACTTCGAGATGAACATTCTAGGACACCAATTTTGCACAAAACATAAGAAAGATGCATTGAAAACAGCTGTTTAAACAATTTATTTGTGTTTTTCAAATTTTTTGGCTGCATAACTACACAAAATTTCTTATAAATTAAGACAATTACTCTTAAATGTACCTATTATAAGATTTTTCAGTTAAAACATGGATATGAATATTCTACAACACTAATTTTGCACAAAACATAAGTAAGATGCACTAAAAACTGCTGTTTAAACAAGTTATTTGAGTTTTTCGTAATTTTTGGCCGCATAACTACATATACTTTCGTGCAAATTAATACAATTACTCCTAATTATGCCTATTATAATATTGTCCAATTAAAGCATCGATATGAATATTCTATAACGCTAATATTGCACAAAACATAAGTAAGATGCGTTAAAACTGCTGTTTAGACAAGTTATTTGGGTTTATGAAAATTTTTATCCGCACGATCACACTTTTTTTCGTACAAATTAAAATTATTATAACTGATTACGCCTATTATAAGATTGTCCTTTTAAAACTTCGATATTAATATTCCATTACGCTAATTTTGCGGAAAACATAAGTATGATGCATTAAAAATTGTTGTTTAAACAAGTTGTTTGAGTTTTTAATAATTTTTGGCCGCATAACTACATTTAATTTCATGCAAGTTAATACAATTGCTCCTAATTACGCCTATTATAAAGAAATTCAATCAAAACTTCGATATGAATATTCTATAATGCTAATATTGCACAAAACATAAGTAAGATGCGCTAAAAACTGCCGTTTAAACAAGTTATTTGGATTTATGAATTTTTTTGGCCGCATAACTACACATAATTTGGTGCAAATTAACATAATTAATCCTAATTATGCCTAATACAGGATTGTCAAATTAACACTTCGATATGAATATCATAGGGCTAATTTTTCATAAGACATAAGTCGGATACATTAGAAATTGCTGATTAAACAAGTTATTAAAGATTTTTAACATTTATTGCCTCATAACGACACATAATTTCATGAAGATTAATATAATCACTCCTAATTATGCCTACTAGAAGATTATCACTTTAACACTTCGACATGGAGTAAGATGCATTTAAAACTGCTGTTTAAATAAGTTGTTTGCGTTTTTTTAATTTTTTTTGGCTGCATAACTACACATAACTTCGCACAAATTAATATGATTACTCCTAATTAAGCCTATTATAAGGTTGTCTAATGAACAATCCAATATGAACATCCTGTAACGGTGATTTTTCACAAAACATTAATAAGATACATTTGAAACTGCTGTTTGAACAAGTTGTGTAAGATTTTCAAACTTTATTGCCTCATAACCACATATAATTTCGTAAAAATTAATATAATTACTCCTAGTTATGCCTATTAGAATATTATCCAACTAATACTTCAATATGAATATCCTACGACGCTATGTTTGCACAAAATATTAGTAAGATGCATTAAAAAAACAGCAGTTTAAACTAGTTGAATGATTTTTTAATTTTGTTCCTGCATAACTTCAAAGAATTTCGTGAAAATTAATATTATTACTTCTAATTATGCCAATTATATAATTATCTAATTAAAACTTCGATATGAATGTTCTATGATGCTGATTTGGCATAAGACATAAGTAAGATGCATTAAAGCTGCTGTTTAAACAAGTTGATTGATTTTTTTTATTTTTGGCCCCGTAAATACACATAATTTCGTGCAAATAATTATAATTTACTCGTAATTATGTCTATTATAAGAGTGTTCAATTAACACTTCGATATGAACATTCTACGACACTATTTTTCCCCAAAACGTAAGTAAGATGCAATAGAAACAGCTATTTAAAAAAATTATTTCAGTATTTCGCATAATTACACATAATTTCTTACAAATTAATATATTTCTTCTATGTATGCCTATTATGAGATATTCTAATTAAAACTTCGAGATGAACATTCTAGGACACCAATTTTGCACAAAACATAAGAAAGATGCATTGAAAACAGCTGTTTAAACAATTTATTTGTGTTTTTCAAATTTTTTGGCTGCATAACTACACAAAATTTCTTATAAATTAAGACAATTACTCTTAAATGTACCTATTATAAGATTTTTCAGTTAAAACATGGATATGAATATTCTACAACACTAATTTTGCACAAAACATAAGTAAGATGCACTAAAAACTGCTGTTTAAACAAGTTATTTGAGTTTTTCGTAATTTTTGGCCGCATAACTACATATACTTTCGTGCAAATTAATACAATTACTCCTAATTATGCCTATTATAATATTGTCCAATTAAAGCATCGATATGAATATTCTATAACGCTAATATTGCACAAAACATAAGTAAGATGCGTTAAAACTGCTGTTTAGACAAGTTATTTGGGTTTATGAAAATTTTTATCCGCACGATCACACTTTTTTTCGTACAAATTAAAATTATTATAACTGATTACGCCTATTATAAGATTGTCCTTTTAAAACTTCGATATTAATATTCCATTACGCTAATTTTGCGGAAAACATAAGTATGATGCATTAAAAATTGTTGTTTAAACAAGTTGTTTGAGTTTTTAATAATTTTTGGCCGCATAACTACATTTAATTTCATGCAAGTTAATACAATTGCTCCTAATTACGCCTATTATAAAGAAATTCAATCAAAACTTCGATATGAATATTCTATAATGCTAATATTGCACAAAACATAAGTAAGATGCGCTAAAAACTGCCGTTTAAACAAGTTATTTGGATTTATGAATTTTTTTGGCCGCATAACTACACATAATTTGGTGCAAATTAACATAATTAATCCTAATTATGCCTAATACAGGATTGTCAAATTAACACTTCGATATGAATATCATAGGGCTAATTTTTCATAAGACATAAGTCGGATACATTAGAAATTGCTGATTAAACAAGTTATTAAAGATTTTTAACATTTATTGCCTCATAACGACACATAATTTCATGAAGATTAATATAATCACTCCTAATTATGCCTACTAGAAGATTATCACTTTAACACTTCGACATGGAGTAAGATGCATTTAAAACTGCTGTTTAAATAAGTTGTTTGCGTTTTTTTAATTTTTTTTGGCTGCATAACTACACATAACTTCGCACAAATTAATATGATTACTCCTAATTAAGCCTATTATAAGGTTGTCTAATGAACAATCCAATATGAACATCCTGTAACGGTGATTTTTCACAAAACATTAATAAGATACATTTGAAACTGCTGTTTGAACAAGTTGTGTAAGATTTTCAAACTTTATTGCCTCATAACCACATATAATTTCGTAAAAATTAATATAATTACTCCTAGTTATGCCTATTAGAATATTATCCAACTAATACTTCAATATGAATATCCTACGACGCTATGTTTGCACAAAATATTAGTAAGATGCATTAAAAAAACAGCAGTTTAAACTAGTTGAATGATTTTTTAATTTTGTTCCTGCATAACTTCAAAGAATTTCGTGAAAATTAATATTATTACTTCTAATTATGCCAATTATATAATTATCTAATTAAAACTTCGATATGAATGTTCTATGATGCTGATTTGGCATAAGACATAAGTAAGATGCATTAAAGCTGCTGTTTAAACAAGTTGATTGATTTTTTTTATTTTTGGCCCCGTAAATACACATAATTTCGTGCAAATAATTATAATTTACTCGTAATTATGTCTATTATAAGAGTGTTCAATTAACACTTCGATATGAACATTCTACGACACTATTTTTCCCCAAAACGTAAGTAAGATGCAATAGAAACAGCTATTTAAAAAAATTATTTCAGTATTTCGCATAATTACACATAATTTCTTACAAATTAATATATTTCTTCTATGTATGCCTATTATGAGATATTCTAATTAAAACTTCGAGATGAACATTCTAGGACACCAATTTTGCACAAAACATAAGAAAGATGCATTGAAAACAGCCGTTTAAACAATTTATTTGTGTTTTTCAAATTTTTTGGCTGCATAACTACACAAAATTTCTTATAAATTAAGACAATTACTCTTAAATGTACCTATTATAAGATTTTTCAGTTAAAACATGGATATGAATATTCTACAACACTAATTTTGCACAAAACATAAGTAAGATGCACTAAAAACTGCTGTTTAAACAAGTTATTTGAGTTTTTCGTAATTTTTGGCCGCATAACTACATATAATTTCGTGCAAATTAATACAATTACTCCTAATTATGCCTATTATAATATTGTCCAATTAAAGCATCGATATGAATATTCTATAACGCTAATATTGCACAAAACATAAGTAAGATGCGTTAAAACTGCTGTTTAGACAAGTTATTTGGGTTTATGAAAATTTTTATCCGCACGATCACACTTTTTTTCGTACAAATTAAAATTATTATAACTGATTACGCCTATTATAAGATTGTCCTTTTAAAACTTCGATATTAATATTCCATGACGCTAATTTTGCGGAAAACATAAGTATGATGCATTAAAAATTGTTGTTTAAACAAGTTGTTTGAGTTTTTAATAATTTTTGGCCGCATAACTACATTTAATTTCATGCAAGTTAATACAATTGCTCCTAATTACGCCTATTATAAAGAAATTCAATTAAAACTTCGATATGAATATTCTATAATGCTAATATTGCACAAAACATAAGTAAGATGCGCTAAAAACTGCCGTTTAAACAAGTTATTTGGATTTATGAATTTTTTTGGCCGCATAACTACACATAATTTGGTGCAAATTAACAAAATTAATCCTAATTATGCCTAATACAGGATTGTCAAATTAACACTTCGATATGAATATCATAGGGCTAATTTTTCATAAGACATAAGTCGGATACATTAGAAATTGCTGTTTAAACAAGTTATTAAAGATTTTTAACATTTATTGCCTCATAACGACACATAATTTCATGAAGATTAATATAATCACTCCTAATTATGCCTACTAGAAGATTATCACTTTAACACTTCGACATGGAGTAAGATGCATTTAAAACTGCTGTTTAAATAAGTTGTTTGCGTTTTTTTAATTTTTTTTGGCTGCATAACTACACATAACTTCGCACAAATTAATATGATTACTCCTAATTAAGCCTATTATAAGGTTGTCTAATGAACAATCCAATATGAACATCCTGTAACGGTGATTTTTCACAAAACATTAATAAGATACATTTGAAACTGCTGTTTGAACAAGTTGTGTAAGATTTTCAAACTTTATTGCCTCATAACCACATATAATTTCGTAAAAATTAATATAATTACTCCTAGTTATGCCTATTAGAATATTATCCAACTAATACTTCAATATGAATATCCTACGACGCTATGTTTGCACAAAACATTAGTAAGATGCATTAAAAAAACAGCAGTTTAAACTAGTTGAATGATTTTTTAATTTTTTTCCTGCATAACTTCAAAGAATTTCGTGAAAATTAATATTATTACTTCTAATTATGCCAATTATATAATTATCTAATTAAAACTTCGATATGAATGTTCTATGATGCTGATTTGGCACAAGACATAAGTAAGATGCATTAAAGCTGCTGTTTAAACAAGTTGATTGATTTTTTTTTTTATTTTTGGCCCCGTAAATACACATAATTTCGTGCAAATAATTATAATTTACTCGTAATTATGTCTATTATAAGAGTGTTCAATTAACACTTCGATATGAACATTCTACGACACTATTTTTCCTCAAAACGTAAGTAAGATGCATTAGAAACAGCTATTTAAAAAAGTTATTTCAGTATTTCGCATAATTACACATAATTTCTTACAAATTAATATATTTCTTCTATGTATGCCTATTATGAGATATTCTAATTAAAACTTCGAGATGAACATTCTAGGACACCAATTTTGCACAAAACATAAGAAAGATGCATTGAAAACAGCCGTTTAAACAATTTATTTGTGTTTTTCAAATTTTTTGGCTGCATAACTACACAAAATTTCTTATAAATTAAGACAATTACTCTTAAATGTACCTATTATAAGATTTTTCAGTTAAAACATGGATATGAATATTCTACAACACTAATTTTGCACAAAACATAAGTAAGATGCACTAAAAACTGCTGTTTAAACAAGTTATTTGAGTTTTTCGTAATTTTTGGCCGCATAACTACATATAATTTCGTGCAAATTAATACAATTACTCCTAATTATGCCTATTATAATATTGTCCAATTAAAGCATCGATATGAATATTCTATAACGCTAATATTGCACAAAACATAAGTAAGATGCGTTAAAACTGCTGTTTAGACAAGTTATTTGGGTTTATGAAAATTTTTATCCGCACGATCACACTTTTTTTCGTACAAATTAAAATTATTATAACTGATTACGCCTATTATAAGATTGTCCTTTTAAAACTTCGATATTAATATTCCATGACGCTAATTTTGCGGAAAACATAAGTATGATGCATTAAAAATTGTTGTTTAAACAAGTTGTTTGAGTTTTTAATAATTTTTGGCCGCATAACTACATTTAATTTCATGCAAGTTAATACAATTGCTCCTAATTACGCCTATTATAAAGAAATTCAATTAAAACTTCGATATGAATATTCTATAATGCTAATATTGCACAAAACATAAGTAAGATGCGCTAAAAACTGCCGTTTAAACAAGTTATTTGGATTTATGAATTTTTTTGGCCGCATAACTACACATAATTTGGTGCAAATTAACAAAATTAATCCTAATTATGCCTAATACAGGATTGTCAAATTAACACTTCGATATGAATATCATAGGGCTAATTTTTCATAAGACATAAGTCGGATACATTAGAAATTGCTGTTTAAACAAGTTATTAAAGATTTTTAACATTTATTGCCTCATAACGACACATAATTTCATGAAGATTAATATAATCACTCCTAATTATGCCTACTAGAAGATTATCACTTTAACACTTCGACATGGAGTAAGATGCATTTAAAACTGCTGTTTAAATAAGTTGTTTGCGTTTTTTTAATTTTTTTTGGCTGCATAACTACACATAACTTCGCACAAATTAATATGATTACTCCTAATTAAGCCTATTATAAGGTTGTCTAATGAACAATCCAATATGAACATCCTGTAACGGTGATTTTTCACAAAACATTAATAAGATACATTTGAAACTGCTGTTTGAACAAGTTGTGTAAGATTTTCAAACTTTATTGCCTCATAACCACATATAATTTCGTAAAAATTAATATAATTACTCCTAGTTATGCCTATTAGAATATTATCCAACTAATACTTCAATATGAATATCCTACGACGCTATGTTTGCACAAAACATTAGTAAGATGCATTAAAAAAACAGCAGTTTAAACTAGTTGAATGATTTTTTAATTTTTTTCCTGCATAACTTCAAAGAATTTCGTGAAAATTAATATTATTACTTCTAATTATGCCAATTATATAATTATCTAATTAAAACTTCGATATGAATGTTCTATGATGCTGATTTGGCACAAGACATAAGTAAGATGCATTAAAGCTGCTGTTTAAACAAGTTGATTGATTTTTTTTTTTATTTTTGGCCCCGTAAATACACATAATTTCGTGCAAATAATTATAATTTACTCGTAATTATGTCTATTATAAGAGTGTTCAATTAACACTTCGATATGAACATTCTACGACACTATTTTTCCTCAAAACGTAAGTAAGATGCATTAGAAACAGCTATTTAAAAAAGTTATTTCAGTATTTCGCATAATTACACATAATTTCTTACAAATTAATATATTTCTTCTATGTATGCCTATTATGAGATATTCTAATTAAAACTTCGAGATGAACATTCTAGGACACCAATTTTGCACAAAACATAAGAAAGATGCATTGAAAACAGCCGTTTAAACAATTTATTTGTGTTTTTCAAATTTTTTGGCTGCATAACTACACAAAATTTCTTATAAATTAAGACAATTACTCTTAAATGTACCTATTATAAGATTTTTCAGTTAAAACATGGATATGAATATTCTACAACACTAATTTTGCACAAAACATAAGTAAGATGCACTAAAAACTGCTGTTTAAACAAGTTATTTGAGTTTTTCGTAATTTTTGGCCGCATAACTACATATAATTTCGTGCAAATTAATACAATTACTCCTAATTATGCCTATTATAATATTGTCCAATTAAAGCATCGATATGAATATTCTATAACGCTAATATTGCACAAAACATAAGTAAGATGCGTTAAAACTGCTGTTTAGACAAGTTATTTGGGTTTATGAAAATTTTTATCCGCACGATCACACTTTTTTTCGTACAAATTAAAATTATTATAACTGATTACGCCTATTATAAGATTGTCCTTTTAAAACTTCGATATTAATATTCCATGACGCTAATTTTGCGGAAAACATAAGTATGATGCATTAAAAATTGTTGTTTAAACAAGTTGTTTGAGTTTTTAATAATTTTTGGCCGCATAACTACATTTAATTTCATGCAAGTTAATACAATTGCTCCTAATTACGCCTATTATAAAGAAATTCAATTAAAACTTCGATATGAATATTCTATAATGCTAATATTGCACAAAACATAAGTAAGATGCGCTAAAAACTGCCGTTTAAACAAGTTATTTGGATTTATGAATTTTTTTGGCCGCATAACTACACATAATTTGGTGCAAATTAACAAAATTAATCCTAATTATGCCTAATACAGGATTGTCAAATTAACACTTCGATATGAATATCATAGGGCTAATTTTTCATAAGACATAAGTCGGATACATTAGAAATTGCTGTTTAAACAAGTTATTAAAGATTTTTAACATTTATTGCCTCATAACGACACATAATTTCATGAAGATTAATATAATCACTCCTAATTATGCCTACTAGAAGATTATCACTTTAACACTTCGACATGGAGTAAGATGCATTTAAAACTGCTGTTTAAATAAGTTGTTTGCGTTTTTTTAATTTTTTTTGGCTGCATAACTACACATAACTTCGCACAAATTAATATGATTACTCCTAATTAAGCCTATTATAAGGTTGTCTAATGAACAATCCAATATGAACATCCTGTAACGGTGATTTTTCACAAAACATTAATAAGATACATTTGAAACTGCTGTTTGAACAAGTTGTGTAAGATTTTCAAACTTTATTGCCTCATAACCACATATAATTTCGTAAAAATTAATATAATTACTCCTAGTTATGCCTATTAGAATATTATCCAACTAATACTTCAATATGAATATCCTACGACGCTATGTTTGCACAAAACATTAGTAAGATGCATTAAAAAAACAGCAGTTTAAACTAGTTGAATGATTTTTTAATTTTTTTCCTGCATAACTTCAAAGAATTTCGTGAAAATTAATATTATTACTTCTAATTATGCCAATTATATAATTATCTAATTAAAACTTCGATATGAATGTTCTATGATGCTGATTTGGCACAAGACATAAGTAAGATGCATTAAAGCTGCTGTTTAAACAAGTTGATTGATTTTTTTTTTTTTATTTTTGGCCCCGTAAATACACATAATTTCGTGCAAATAATTATAATTTACTCGTAATTATGTCTATTATAAGAGTGTTCAATTAACACTTCGATATGAACATTCTACGACACTATTTTTCCTCAAAACGTAAGTAAGATGCATTAGAAACAGCTATTTAAAAAAGTTATTTCAGTATTTCGCATAATTACACATAATTTCTTACAAATTAATATATTTCTTCTATGTATGCCTATTATGAGATATTCTAATTAAAACTTCGAGATGAACATTCTAGGACACCAATTTTGCACAAAACATAAGAAAGATGCATTGAAAACAGCCGTTTAAACAATTTATTTGTGTTTTTCAAATTTTTTGGCTGCATAACTACACAAAATTTCTTATAAATTAAGACAATTACTCTTAAATGTACCTATTATAAGATTTTTCAGTTAAAACATGGATATGAATATTCTACAACACTAATTTTGCACAAAACATAAGTAAGATGCACTAAAAACTGCTGTTTAAACAAGTTATTTGAGTTTTTCGTAATTTTTGGCCGCATAACTACATATAATTTCGTGCAAATTAATACAATTACTCCTAATTATGCCTATTATAATATTGTCCAATTAAAGCATCGATATGAATATTCTATAACGCTAATATTGCACAAAACATAAGTAAGATGCGTTAAAACTGCTGTTTAGACAAGTTATTTGGGTTTATGAAAATTTTTATCCGCACGATCACACTTTTTTTCGTACAAATTAAAATTATTATAACTGATTACGCCTATTATAAGATTGTCCTTTTAAAACTTCGATATTAATATTCCATGACGCTAATTTTGCGGAAAACATAAGTATGATGCATTAAAAATTGTTGTTTAAACAAGTTGTTTGAGTTTTTAATAATTTTTGGCCGCATAACTACATTTAATTTCATGCAAGTTAATACAATTGCTCCTAATTACGCCTATTATAAAGAAATTCAATTAAAACTTCGATATGAATATTCTATAATGCTAATATTGCACAAAACATAAGTAAGATGCGCTAAAAACTGCCGTTTAAACAAGTTATTTGGATTTATGAATTTTTTTGGCCGCATAACTACACATAATTTGGTGCAAATTAACAAAATTAATCCTAATTATGCCTAATACAGGATTGTCAAATTAACACTTCGATATGAATATCATAGGGCTAATTTTTCATAAGACATAAGTCGGATACATTAGAAATTGCTGTTTAAACAAGTTATTAAAGATTTTTAACATTTATTGCCTCATAACGACACATAATTTCATGAAGATTAATATAATCACTCCTAATTATGCCTACTAGAAGATTATCACTTTAACACTTCGACATGGAGTAAGATGCATTTAAAACTGCTGTTTAAATAAGTTGTTTGCGTTTTTTTAATTTTTTTTGGCTGCATAACTACACATAACTTCGCACAAATTAATATGATTACTCCTAATTAAGCCTATTATAAGGTTGTCTAATGAACAATCCAATATGAACATCCTGTAACGGTGATTTTTCACAAAACATTAATAAGATACATTTGAAACTGCTGTTTGAACAAGTTGTGTAAGATTTTCAAACTTTATTGCCTCATAACCACATATAATTTCGTAAAAATTAATATAATTACTCCTAGTTATGCCTATTAGAATATTATCCAACTAATACTTCAATATGAATATCCTACGACGCTATGTTTGCACAAAACATTAGTAAGATGCATTAAAAAAACAGCAGTTTAAACTAGTTGAATGATTTTTTAATTTTTTTCCTGCATAACTTCAAAGAATTTCGTGAAAATTAATATTATTACTTCTAATTATGCCAATTATATAATTATCTAATTAAAACTTCGATATGAATGTTCTATGATGCTGATTTGGCACAAGACATAAGTAAGATGCATTAAAGCTGCTGTTTAAACAAGTTGATTGATTTTTTTTTTTATTTTTGGCCCCGTAAATACACATAATTTCGTGCAAATAATTATAATTTACTCGTAATTATGTCTATTATAAGAGTGTTCAATTAACACTTCGATATGAACATTCTACGACACTATTTTTCCTCAAAACGTAAGTAAGATGCATTAGAAACAGCTATTTAAAAAAGTTATTTCAGTATTTCGCATAATTACACATAATTTCTTACAAATTAATATATTTCTTCTATGTATGCCTATTATGAGATATTCTAATTAAAACTTCGAGATGAACATTCTAGGACACCAATTTTGCACAAAACATAAGAAAGATGCATTGAAAACAGCCGTTTAAACAATTTATTTGTGTTTTTCAAATTTTTTGGCTGCATAACTACACAAAATTTCTTATAAATTAAGACAATTACTCTTAAATGTACCTATTATAAGATTTTTCAGTTAAAACATGGATATGAATATTCTACAACACTAATTTTGCACAAAACATAAGTAAGATGCACTAAAAACTGCTGTTTAAACAAGTTATTTGAGTTTTTCGTAATTTTTGGCCGCATAACTACATATAATTTCGTGCAAATTAATACAATTACTCCTAATTATTCCTATTATAATATTGTCCAATTAAAGCATCGATATGAATATTCTATAACGCTAATATTGCACAAAACATAAGTAAGATGCGTTAAAACTGCTGTTTAGACAAGTTATTTGGGTTTATGAAAATTTTTATCCGCACGATCACACTTTTTTTCGTACAAATTAAAATTATTATAACTGATTACGCCTATTATAAGATTGTCCTTTTAAAACTTCGATATTAATATTCCATGACGCTAATTTTGCGGAAAACATAAGTATGATGCATTAAAAATTGTTGTTTAAACAAGTTGTTTGAGTTTTTAATAATTTTTGGCCGCATAACTACATTTAATTTCATGCAAGTTAATACAATTGCTCCTAATTACGCCTATTATAAAGAAATTCAATTAAAACTTCGATATGAATATTCTATAATGCTAATATTGCACAAAACATAAGTAAGATGCGCTAAAAACTGCCGTTTAAACAAGTTATTTGGATTTATGAATTTTTTTGGCCGCATAACTACACATAATTTGGTGCAAATTAACAAAATTAATCCTAATTATGCCTAATACAGGATTGTCAAATTAACACTTCGATATGAATATCATAGGGCTAATTTTTCATAAGACATAAGTCGGATACATTAGAAATTGCTGTTTAAACAAGTTATTAAAGATTTTTAACATTTATTGCCTCATAACGACACATAATTTCATGAAGATTAATATAATCACTCCTAATTATGCCTACTAGAAGATTATCACTTTAACACTTCGACATGGAGTAAGATGCATTTAAAACTGCTGTTTAAATAAGTTGTTTGCGTTTTTTTAATTTTTTTTGGCTGCATAACTACACATAACTTCGCACAAATTAATATGATTACTCCTAATTAAGCCTATTATAAGGTTGTCTAATGAACAATCCAATATGAACATCCTGTAACGGTGATTTTTCACAAAACATTAATAAGATACATTTGAAACTGCTGTTTGAACAAGTTGTGTAAGATTTTCAAACTTTATTGCCTCATAACCACATATAATTTCGTAAAAATTAATATAATTACTCCTAGTTATGCCTATTAGAATATTATCCAACTAATACTTCAATATGAATATCCTACGACGCTATGTTTGCACAAAACATTAGTAAGATGCATTAAAAAAACAGCAGTTTAAACTAGTTGAATGATTTTTTAATTTTTTTCCTGCATAACTTCAAAGAATTTCGTGAAAATTAATATTATTACTTCTAATTATGCCAATTATATAATTATCTAATTAAAACTTCGATATGAATGTTCTATGATGCTGATTTGGCATAAGACATAAGTAAGATGCATTAAAGCTGCTGTTTAAACAAGTTGATTGATTTTTTTTATTTTTGGCCCCGTAAATACACATAATTTCGTGCAAATAATTATAATTTACTCGTAATTATGTCTATTATAAGAGTGTTCAATTAACACTTCGATATGAACATTCTACGACACTATTTTTCCCCAAAACGTAAGTAAGATGCAATAGAAACAGCTATTTAAAAAAATTATTTCAGTATTTCGCATAATTACACATAATTTCTTACAAATTAATATATTTCTTCTATGTATGCCTATTATGAGATATTCTAATTAAAACTTCGAGATGAACATTCTAGGACACCAATTTTGCACAAAACATAAGAAAGATGCATTGAAAACAGCCGTTTAAACAATTTATTTGTGTTTTTCAAATTTTTTGGCTGCATAACTACACAAAATTTCTTATAAATTAAGACAATTACTCTTAAATGTACCTATTATAAGATTTTTCAGTTAAAACATGGATATGAATATTCTACAACACTAATTTTGCACAAAACATAAGTAAGATGCACTAAAAACTGCTGTTTAAACAAGTTATTTGAGTTTTTCGTAATTTTTGGCCGCATAACTACATATAATTTCGTGCAAATTAATACAATTACTCCTAATTATGCCTATTATAATATTGTCCAATTAAAGCATCGATATGAATATTCTATAACGCTAATATTGCACAAAACATAAGTAAGATGCGTTAAAACTGCTGTTATTTGGGTTTATGAAAATTTTTATCCGCACGATCACACTCAAATTAAAATTATTATAACTGATTACGCCTATTATAAGATTGTCCTTTTAAAACTTCGATATTAATATTCCATGACGCTAATTTTGCGGAAAACATAAGTATGATGCATTAAAAATTGTTGTTTAAACAAGTTGTTTGAGTTTTTAATAATTTTTGGCCGCATAACTACATTTAATTTCATGCAAGTTAATACAATTGCTCCTAATTACGCCTATTATAAAGAAATTCAATTAAAACTTCGATATGAATATTCTATAATGCTAATATTGCACAAAACATAAGTAAGATGCGCTAAAAACTGCCGTTTAAACAAGTTATTTGGATTTATGAATTTTTTTGGCCGCATAACTACACATAATTTGGTGCAAATTAACAAAATTAATCCTAATTATGCCTAATACAGGATTGTCAAATTAACACTTCGATATGAATATCATAGGGCTAATTTTTCATAAGACATAAGTCGGATACATTAGAAATTGCTGTTTAAACAAGTTATTAAAGATTTTTAACATTTATTGCCTCATAACGACACATAATTTCATGAAGATTAATATAATCACTCCTAATTATGCCTACTAGAAGATTATCACTTTAACACTTCGACATGGAGTAAGATGCATTTAAAACTGCTGTTTAAATAAGTTGTTTGCGTTTTTTTAATTTTTTTTGGCTGCATAACTACACATAACTTCGCACAAATTAATATGATTACTCCTAATTAAGCCTATTATAAGGTTGTCTAATGAACAATCCAATATGAACATCCTGTAACGGTGATTTTTCACAAAACATTAATAAGATACATTTGAAACTGCTGTTTGAACAAGTTGTGTAAGATTTTCAAACTTTATTGCCTCATAACCACATATAATTTCGTAAAAATTAATATAATTACTCCTAGTTATGCCTATTAGAATATTATCCAACTAATACTTCAATATGAATATCCTACGACGCTATGTTTGCACAAAACATTAGTAAGATGCATTAAAAAAACAGCAGTTTAAACTAGTTGAATGATTTTTTAATTTTTTTCCTGCATAACTTCAAAGAATTTCGTGAAAATTAATATTATTACTTCTAATTATGCCAATTATATAATTATCTAATTAAAACTTCGATATGAATGTTCTATGATGCTGATTTGGCATAAGACATAAGTAAGATGCATTAAAGCTGCTGTTTAAACAAGTTGATTGATTTTTTTTTATTTTTGGCCCCGTAAATACACATAATTTCGTGCAAATAATTATAATTTACTCGTAATTATGTCTATTATAAGAGTGTTCAATTAACACTTCGATATGAACATTCTACGACACTATTTTTCCCCAAAACGTAAGTAAGATGCAATAGAAACAGCTATTTAAAAAAATTATTTCAGTATTTCGCATAATTACACATAATTTCTTACAAATTAATATATTTCTTCTATGTATGCCTATTATGAGATATTCTAATTAAAACTTCGAGATGAACATTCTAGGACACCAATTTTGCACAAAACATAAGAAAGATGCATTGAAAACAGCCGTTTAAACAATTTATTTGTGTTTTTCAAATTTTTTGGCTGCATAACTACACAAAATTTCTTATAAATTAAGACAATTACTCTTAAATGTACCTATTATAAGATTTTTCAGTTAAAACATGGATATGAATATTCTACAACACTAATTTTGCACAAAACATAAGTAAGATGCACTAAAAACTGCTGTTTAAACAAGTTATTTGAGTTTTTCGTAATTTTTGGCCGCATAACTACATATAATTTCGTGCAAATTAATACAATTACTCCTAATTATGCCTATTATAATATTGTCCAATTAAAGCATCGATATGAATATTCTATAACGCTAATATTGCACAAAACATAAGTAAGATGCGTTAAAACTGCTGTTTAGACAAGTTATTTGGGTTTATGAAAATTTTTATCCGCACGATCACACTTTTTTTCGTACAAATTAAAATTATTATAACTGATTACGCCTATTATAAGATTGTCCTTTTAAAACTTCGATATTAATATTCCATGACGCTAATTTTGCGGAAAACATAAGTATGATGCATTAAAAATTGTTGTTTAAACAAGTTGTTTGAGTTTTTAATAATTTTTGGCCGCATAACTACATTTAATTTCATGCAAGTTAATACAATTGCTCCTAATTACGCCTATTATAAAGAAATTCAATTAAAACTTCGATATGAATATTCTATAATGCTAATATTGCACAAAACATAAGTAAGATGCGCTAAAAACTGCCGTTTAAACAAGTTATTTGGATTTATGAATTTTTTTGGCCGCATAACTACACATAATTTGGTGCAAATTAACAAAATTAATCCTAATTATGCCTAATACAGGATTGTCAAATTAACACTTCGATATGAATATCATAGGGCTAATTTTTCATAAGACATAAGTCGGATACATTAGAAATTGCTGTTTAAACAAGTTATTAAAGATTTTTAACATTTATTGCCTCATAACGACACATAATTTCATGAAGATTAATATAATCACTCCTAATTATGCCTACTAGAAGATTATCACTTTAACACTTCGACATGGAGTAAGATGCATTTAAAACTGCTGTTTAAATAAGTTGTTTGCGTTTTTTTAATTTTTTTTGGCTGCATAACTACACATAACTTCGCACAAATTAATATGATTACTCCTAATTAAGCCTATTATAAGGTTGTCTAATGAACAATCCAATATGAACATCCTGTAACGGTGATTTTTCACAAAACATTAATAAGATACATTTGAAACTGCTGTTTGAACAAGTTGTGTAAGATTTTCAAACTTTATTGCCTCATAACCACATATAATTTCGTAAAAATTAATATAATTACTCCTAGTTATGCCTATTAGAATATTATCCAACTAATACTTCAATATGAATATCCTACGACGCTATGTTTGCACAAAACATTAGTAAGATGCATTAAAAAAACAGCAGTTTAAACTAGTTGAATGATTTTTTAATTTTTTTCCTGCATAACTTCAAAGAATTTCGTGAAAATTAATATTATTACTTCTAATTATGCCAATTATATAATTATCTAATTAAAACTTCGATATGAATGTTCTATGATGCTGATTTGGCATAAGACATAAGTAAGATGCATTAAAGCTGCTGTTTAAACAAGTTGATTGATTTTTTTTTTTATTTTTGGCCCCGTAAATACACATAATTTCGTGCAAATAATTATAATTTACTCGTAATTATGTCTATTATAAGAGTGTTCAATTAACACTTCGATATGAACATTCTACGACACTATTTTTCCTCAAAACGTAAGTAAGATGCATTAGAAACAGCTATTTAAAAAAGTTATTTCAGTATTTCGCATAATTACACATAATTTCTTACAAATTAATATATTTCTTCTATGTATGCCTATTATGAGATATTCTAATTAAAACTTCGAGATGAACATTCTAGGACACCAATTTTGCACAAAACATAAGAAAGATGCATTGAAAACAGCCGTTTAAACAATTTATTTGTGTTTTTCAAATTTTTTGGCTGCATAACTACACAAAATTTCTTATAAATTAAGACAATTACTCTTAAATGTACCTATTATAAGATTTTTCAGTTAAAACATGGATATGAATATTCTACAACACTAATTTTGCACAAAACATAAGTAAGATGCACTAAAAACTGCTGTTTAAACAAGTTATTTGAGTTTTTCGTAATTTTTGGCCGCATAACTACATATAATTTCGTGCAAATTAATACAATTACTCCTAATTATGCCTATTATAATATTGTCCAATTAAAGCATCGATATGAATATTCTATAACGCTAATATTGCACAAAACATAAGTAAGATGCGTTAAAACTGCTGTTTAGACAAGTTATTTGGGTTTATGAAAATTTTTATCCGCACGATCACACTTTTTTTCGTACAAATTAAAATTATTATAACTGATTACGCCTATTATAAGATTGTCCTTTTAAAACTTCGATATTAATATTCCATGACGCTAATTTTGCGGAAAACATAAGTATGATGCATTAAAAATTGTTGTTTAAACAAGTTGTTTGAGTTTTTAATAATTTTTGGCCGCATAACTACATTTAATTTCATGCAAGTTAATACAATTGCTCCTAATTACGCCTATTATAAAGAAATTCAATTAAAACTTCGATATGAATATTCTATAATGCTAATATTGCACAAAACATAAGTAAGATGCGCTAAAAACTGCCGTTTAAACAAGTTATTTGGATTTATGAATTTTTTTGGCCGCATAACTACACATAATTTGGTGCAAATTAACAAAATTAATCCTAATTATGCCTAATACAGGATTGTCAAATTAACACTTCGATATGAATATCATAGGGCTAATTTTTCATAAGACATAAGTCGGATACATTAGAAATTGCTGTTTAAACAAGTTATTAAAGATTTTTAACATTTATTGCCTCATAACGACACATAATTTCATGAAGATTAATATAATCACTCCTAATTATGCCTACTAGAAGATTATCACTTTAACACTTCGACATGGAGTAAGATGCATTTAAAACTGCTGTTTAAATAAGTTGTTTGCGTTTTTTTAATTTTTTTTGGCTGCATAACTACACATAACTTCGCACAAATTAATATGATTACTCCTAATTAAGCCTATTATAAGGTTGTCTAATGAACAATCCAATATGAACATCCTGTAACGGTGATTTTTCACAAAACATTAATAAGATACATTTGAAACTGCTGTTTGAACAAGTTGTGTAAGATTTTCAAACTTTATTGCCTCATAACCACATATAATTTCGTAAAAATTAATATAATTACTCCTAGTTATGCCTATTAGAATATTATCCAACTAATACTTCAATATGAATATCCTACGACGCTATGTTTGCACAAAACATTAGTAAGATGCATTAAAAAAACAGCAGTTTAAACTAGTTGAATGATTTTTTAATTTTTTTCCTGCATAACTTCAAAGAATTTCGTGAAAATTAATATTATTACTTCTAATTATGCCAATTATATAATTATCTAATTAAAACTTCGATATGAATGTTCTATGATGCTGATTTGGCATAAGACATAAGTAAGATGCATTAAAGCTGCTGTTTAAACAAGTTGATTGATTTTTTTTATTTTTGGCCCCGTAAATACACATAATTTCGTGCAAATAATTATAATTTACTCGTAATTATGTCTATTATAAGAGTGTTCAATTAACACTTCGATATGAACATTCTACGACACTATTTTTCCCCAAAACGTAAGTAAGATGCAATAGAAACAGCTATTTAAAAAAATTATTTCAGTATTTCGCATAATTACACATAATTTCTTACAAATTAATATATTTCTTCTATGTATGCCTATTATGAGATATTCTAATTAAAACTTCGAGATGAACATTCTAGGACACCAATTTTGCACAAAACATAAGAAAGATGCATTGAAAACAGCCGTTTAAACAATTTATTTGTGTTTTTCAAATTTTTTGGCTGCATAACTACACAAAATTTCTTATAAATTAAGACAATTACTCTTAAATGTACCTATTATAAGATTTTTCAGTTAAAACATGGATATGAATATTCTACAACACTAATTTTGCACAAAACATAAGTAAGATGCACTAAAAACTGCTGTTTAAACAAGTTATTTGAGTTTTTCGTAATTTTTGGCCGCATAACTACATATAATTTCGTGCAAATTAATACAATTACTCCTAATTATGCCTATTATAATATTGTCCAATTAAAGCATCGATATGAATATTCTATAACGCTAATATTGCACAAAACATAAGTAAGATGCGTTAAAACTGCTGTTATTTGGGTTTATGAAAATTTTTATCCGCACGATCACACTCAAATTAAAATTATTATAACTGATTACGCCTATTATAAGATTGTCCTTTTAAAACTTCGATATTAATATTCCATGACGCTAATTTTGCGGAAAACATAAGTATGATGCATTAAAAATTGTTGTTTAAACAAGTTGTTTGAGTTTTTAATAATTTTTGGCCGCATAACTACATTTAATTTCATGCAAGTTAATACAATTGCTCCTAATTACGCCTATTATAAAGAAATTCAATTAAAACTTCGATATGAATATTCTATAATGCTAATATTGCACAAAACATAAGTAAGATGCGCTAAAAACTGCCGTTTAAACAAGTTATTTGGATTTATGAATTTTTTTGGCCGCATAACTACACATAATTTGGTGCAAATTAACAAAATTAATCCTAATTATGCCTAATACAGGATTGTCAAATTAACACTTCGATATGAATATCATAGGGCTAATTTTTCATAAGACATAAGTCGGATACATTAGAAATTGCTGTTTAAACAAGTTATTAAAGATTTTTAACATTTATTGCCTCATAACGACACATAATTTCATGAAGATTAATATAATCACTCCTAATTATGCCTACTAGAAGATTATCACTTTAACACTTCGACATGGAGTAAGATGCATTTAAAACTGCTGTTTAAATAAGTTGTTTGCGTTTTTTTAATTTTTTTTGGCTGCATAACTACACATAACTTCGCACAAATTAATATGATTACTCCTAATTAAGCCTATTATAAGGTTGTCTAATGAACAATCCAATATGAACATCCTGTAACGGTGATTTTTCACAAAACATTAATAAGATACATTTGAAACTGCTGTTTGAACAAGTTGTGTAAGATTTTCAAACTTTATTGCCTCATAACCACATATAATTTCGTAAAAATTAATATAATTACTCCTAGTTATGCCTATTAGAATATTATCCAACTAATACTTCAATATGAATATCCTACGACGCTATGTTTGCACAAAACATTAGTAAGATGCATTAAAAAAACAGCAGTTTAAACTAGTTGAATGATTTTTTAATTTTTTTCCTGCATAACTTCAAAGAATTTCGTGAAAATTAATATTATTACTTCTAATTATGCCAATTATATAATTATCTAATTAAAACTTCGATATGAATGTTCTATGATGCTGATTTGGCATAAGACATAAGTAAGATGCATTAAAGCTGCTGTTTAAACAAGTTGATTGATTTTTTTTTATTTTTGGCCCCGTAAATACACATAATTTCGTGCAAATAATTATAATTTACTCGTAATTATGTCTATTATAAGAGTGTTCAATTAACACTTCGATATGAACATTCTACGACACTATTTTTCCCCAAAACGTAAGTAAGATGCAATAGAAACAGCTATTTAAAAAAATTATTTCAGTATTTCGCATAATTACACATAATTTCTTACAAATTAATATATTTCTTCTATGTATGCCTATTATGAGATATTCTAATTAAAACTTCGAGATGAACATTCTAGGACACCAATTTTGCACAAAACATAAGAAAGATGCATTGAAAACAGCCGTTTAAACAATTTATTTGTGTTTTTCAAATTTTTTGGCTGCATAACTACACAAAATTTCTTATAAATTAAGACAATTACTCTTAAATGTACCTATTATAAGATTTTTCAGTTAAAACATGGATATGAATATTCTACAACACTAATTTTGCACAAAACATAAGTAAGATGCACTAAAAACTGCTGTTTAAACAAGTTATTTGAGTTTTTCGTAATTTTTGGCCGCATAACTACATATAATTTCGTGCAAATTAATACAATTACTCCTAATTATGCCTATTATAATATTGTCCAATTAAAGCATCGATATGAATATTCTATAACGCTAATATTGCACAAAACATAAGTAAGATGCGTTAAAACTGCTGTTTAGACAAGTTATTTGGGTTTATGAAAATTTTTATCCGCACGATCACACTTTTTTTCGTACAAATTAAAATTATTATAACTGATTACGCCTATTATAAGATTGTCCTTTTAAAACTTCGATATTAATATTCCATGACGCTAATTTTGCGGAAAACATAAGTATGATGCATTAAAAATTGTTGTTTAAACAAGTTGTTTGAGTTTTTAATAATTTTTGGCCGCATAACTACATTTAATTTCATGCAAGTTAATACAATTGCTCCTAATTACGCCTATTATAAAGAAATTCAATTAAAACTTCGATATGAATATTCTATAATGCTAATATTGCACAAAACATAAGTAAGATGCGCTAAAAACTGCCGTTTAAACAAGTTATTTGGATTTATGAATTTTTTTGGCCGCATAACTACACATAATTTGGTGCAAATTAACAAAATTAATCCTAATTATGCCTAATACAGGATTGTCAAATTAACACTTCGATATGAATATCATAGGGCTAATTTTTCATAAGACATAAGTCGGATACATTAGAAATTGCTGTTTAAACAAGTTATTAAAGATTTTTAACATTTATTGCCTCATAACGACACATAATTTCATGAAGATTAATATAATCACTCCTAATTATGCCTACTAGAAGATTATCACTTTAACACTTCGACATGGAGTAAGATGCATTTAAAACTGCTGTTTAAATAAGTTGTTTGCGTTTTTTTAATTTTTTTTGGCTGCATAACTACACATAACTTCGCACAAATTAATATGATTACTCCTAATTAAGCCTATTATAAGGTTGTCTAATGAACAATCCAATATGAACATCCTGTAACGGTGATTTTTCACAAAACATTAATAAGATACATTTGAAACTGCTGTTTGAACAAGTTGTGTAAGATTTTCAAACTTTATTGCCTCATAACCACATATAATTTCGTAAAAATTAATATAATTACTCCTAGTTATGCCTATTAGAATATTATCCAACTAATACTTCAATATGAATATCCTACGACGCTATGTTTGCACAAAACATTAGTAAGATGCATTAAAAAAACAGCAGTTTAAACTAGTTGAATGATTTTTTAATTTTTTTCCTGCATAACTTCAAAGAATTTCGTGAAAATTAATATTATTACTTCTAATTATGCCAATTATATAATTATCTAATTAAAACTTCGATATGAATGTTCTATGATGCTGATTTGGCACAAGACATAAGTAAGATGCATTAAAGCTGCTGTTTAAACAAGTTGATTGATTTTTTTTTTATTTTTGGCCCCGTAAATACACATAATTTCGTGCAAATAATTATAATTTACTCGTAATTATGTCTATTATAAGAGTGTTCAATTAACACTTCGATATGAACATTCTACGACACTATTTTTCCTCAAAACGTAAGTAAGATGCATTAGAAACAGCTATTTAAAAAAGTTATTTCAGTATTTCGCATAATTACACATAATTTCTTACAAATTAATATATTTCTTCTATGTATGCCTATTATGAGATATTCTAATTAAAACTTCGAGATGAACATTCTAGGACACCAATTTTGCACAAAACATAAGAAAGATGCATTGAAAACAGCCGTTTAAACAATTTATTTGTGTTTTTCAAATTTTTTGGCTGCATAACTACAAAAAATTTCTTATAAATTAAGACAATTACTCTTAAATGTACCTATTATAAGATTTTTCAGTTAAAACATGGATATGAATATTCTACAACACTAATTTTGCACAAAACATAAGTAAGATGCACTAAAAACTGCTGTTTAAACAAGTTATTTGAGTTTTTCGTAATTTTTGGCCGCATAACTACATATAATTTCGTGCAAATTAATACAATTACTCCTAATTATGCCTATTATAATATTGTCCAATTAAAGCATCGATATGAATATTCTATAACGCTAATATTGCACAAAACATAAGTAAGATGCGTTAAAACTGCTGTTTAGACAAGTTATTTGGGTTTATGAAAATTTTTATCCGCACGATCACACTTTTTTTCGTACAAATTAAAATTATTATAACTGATTACGCCTATTATAAGATTGTCCTTTTAAAACTTCGATATTAATATTCCATGACGCTAATTTTGCGGAAAACATAAGTATGATGCATTAAAAATTGTTGTTTAAACAAGTTGTTTGAGTTTTTAATAATTTTTGGCCGCATAACTACATTTAATTTCATGCAAGTTAATACAATTGCTCCTAATTACGCCTATTATAAAGAAATTCAATTAAAACTTCGATATGAATATTCTATAATGCTAATATTGCACAAAACATAAGTAAGATGCGCTAAAAACTGCCGTTTAAACAAGTTATTTGGATTTATGAATTTTTTTGGCCGCATAACTACACATAATTTGGTGCAAATTAACAAAATTAATCCTAATTATGCCTAATACAGGATTGTCAAATTAACACTTCGATATGAATATCATAGGGCTAATTTTTCATAAGACATAAGTCTGATACATTAGAAATTGCTGTTTAAACAAGTTATTAAAGATTTTTAACATTTATTGCCTCATAACGACACATAATTTCATGAAGATTAATATAATCACTCCTAATTATGCCTACTAGAAGATTATCACTTTAACACTTCGACATGGAGTAAGATGCATTTAAAACTGCTGTTTAAATAAGTTGTTTGCGTTTTTTTAATTTTTTTTGGCTGCATAACTACACATAACTTCGCACAAATTAATATGATTACTCCTAATTAAGCCTATTATAAGGTTGTCTAATGAACAATCCAATATGAACATCCTGTAACGGTGATTTTTCACAAAACATTAATAAGATACATTTGAAACTGCTGTTTGAACAAGTTGTGTAAGATTTTCAAACTTTATTGCCTCATAACCACATATAATTTCGTAAAAATTAATATAATTACTCCTAGTTATGCCTATTAGAATATTATCCAACTAATACTTCAATATGAATATCCTACGACGCTATGTTTGCACAAAACATTAGTAAGATGCATTAAAAAAACAGCAGTTTAAACTAGTTGAATGATTTTTTAATTTTTTTCCTGCATAACTTCAAAGAATTTCGTGAAAATTAATATTATTACTTCTAATTATGCCAATTATATAATTATCTAATTAAAACTTCGATATGAATGTTCTATGATGCTGATTTGGCATAAGACATAAGTAAGATGCATTAAAGCTGCTGTTTAAACAAGTTGATTGATTTTTTTTTATTTTTGGCCCCGTAAATACACATAATTTCGTGCAAATAATTATAATTTACTCGTAATTATGTCTATTATAAGAGTGTTCAATTAACACTTCGATATGAACATTCTACGACACTATTTTTCCCCAAAACGTAAGTAAGATGCAATAGAAACAGCTATTTAAAAAAATTATTTCAGTATTTCGCATAATTACACATAATTTCTTACAAATTAATATATTTCTTCTATGTATGCCTATTATGAGATATTCTAATTAAAACTTCGAGATGAACATTCTAGGACACCAATTTTGCACAAAACATAAGAAAGATGCATTGAAAACAGCCGTTTAAACAATTTATTTGTGTTTTTCAAATTTTTTGGCTGCATAACTACACAAAATTTCTTATAAATTAAGACAATTACTCTTAAATGTACCTATTATAAGATTTTTCAGTTAAAACATGGATATGAATATTCTACAACACTAATTTTGCACAAAACATAAGTAAGATGCACTAAAAACTGCTGTTTAAACAAGTTATTTGAGTTTTTCGTAATTTTTGGCCGCATAACTACATATAATTTCGTGCAAATTAATACAATTACTCCTAATTATGCCTATTATAATATTGTCCAATTAAAGCATCGATATGAATATTCTATAACGCTAATATTGCACAAAACATAAGTAAGATGCGTTAAAACTGCTGTTTAGACAAGTTATTTGGGTTTATGAAAATTTTTATCCGCACGATCACACTTTTTTTCGTACAAATTAAAATTATTATAACTGATTACGCCTATTATAAGATTGTCCTTTTAAAACTTCGATATTAATATTCCATGACGCTAATTTTGCGGAAAACATAAGTATGATGCATTAAAAATTGTTGTTTAAACAAGTTGTTTGAGTTTTTAATAATTTTTGGCCGCATAACTACATTTAATTTCATGCAAGTTAATACAATTGCTCCTAATTACGCCTATTATAAAGAAATTCAATTAAAACTTCGATATGAATATTCTATAATGCTAATATTGCACAAAACATAAGTAAGATGCGCTAAAAACTGCCGTTTAAACAAGTTATTTGGATTTATGAATTTTTTTGGCCGCATAACTACACATAATTTGGTGCAAATTAACAAAATTAATCCTAATTATGCCTAATACAGGATTGTCAAATTAACACTTCGATATGAATATCATAGGGCTAATTTTTCATAAGACATAAGTCGGATACATTAGAAATTGCTGTTTAAACAAGTTATTAAAGATTTTTAACATTTATTGCCTCATAACGACACATAATTTCATGAAGATTAATATAATCACTCCTAATTATGCCTACTAGAAGATTATCACTTTAACACTTCGACATGGAGTAAGATGCATTTAAAACTGCTGTTTAAATAAGTTGTTTGCGTTTTTTTAATTTTTTTTGGCTGCATAACTACACATAACTTCGCACAAATTAATATGATTACTCCTAATTAAGCCTATTATAAGGTTGTCTAATGAACAATCCAATATGAACATCCTGTAACGGTGATTTTTCACAAAACATTAATAAGATACATTTGAAACTGCTGTTTGAACAAGTTGTGTAAGATTTTCAAACTTTATTGCCTCATAACCACATATAATTTCGTAAAAATTAATATAATTACTCCTAGTTATGCCTATTAGAATATTATCCAACTAATACTTCAATATGAATATCCTACGACGCTATGTTTGCACAAAACATTAGTAAGATGCATTAAAAAAACAGCAGTTTAAACTAGTTGAATGATTTTTTAATTTTTTTCCTGCATAACTTCAAAGAATTTCGTGAAAATTAATATTATTACTTCTAATTATGCCAATTATATAATTATCTAATTAAAACTTCGATATGAATGTTCTATGATGCTGATTTGGCACAAGACATAAGTAAGATGCATTAAAGCTGCTGTTTAAACAAGTTGATTGATTTTTTTTTTATTTTTGGCCCCGTAAATACACATAATTTCGTGCAAATAATTATAATTTACTCGTAATTATGTCTATTATAAGAGTGTTCAATTAACACTTCGATATGAACATTCTACGACACTATTTTTCCTCAAAACGTAAGTAAGATGCATTAGAAACAGCTATTTAAAAAAGTTATTTCAGTATTTCGCATAATTACACATAATTTCTTACAAATTAATATATTTCTTCTATGTATGCCTATTATGAGATATTCTAATTAAAACTTCGAGATGAACATTCTAGGACACCAATTTTGCACAAAACATAAGAAAGATGCATTGAAAACAGCCGTTTAAACAATTTATTTGTGTTTTTCAAATTTTTTGGCTGCATAACTACACAAAATTTCTTATAAATTAAGACAATTACTCTTAAATGTACCTATTATAAGATTTTTCAGTTAAAACATGGATATGAATATTCTACAACACTAATTTTGCACAAAACATAAGTAAGATGCACTAAAAACTGCTGTTTAAACAAGTTATTTGAGTTTTTCGTAATTTTTGGCCGCATAACTACATATAATTTCGTGCAAATTAATACAATTACTCCTAATTATGCCTATTATAATATTGTCCAATTAAAGCATCGATATGAATATTCTATAACGCTAATATTGCACAAAACATAAGTAAGATGCGTTAAAACTGCTGTTTAGACAAGTTATTTGGGTTTATGAAAATTTTTATCCGCACGATCACACTTTTTTTCGTACAAATTAAAATTATTATAACTGATTACGCCTATTATAAGATTGTCCTTTTAAAACTTCGATATTAATATTCCATTACGCTAATTTTGCGGAAAACATAAGTATGATGCATTAAAAATTGTTGTTTAAACAAGTTGTTTGAGTTTTTAATAATTTTTGGCCGCATAACTACATTTAATTTCATGCAAGTTAATACAATTGCTCCTAATTACGCCTATTATAAAGAAATTCAATTAAAACTTCGATATGAATATTCTATAATGCTAATATTGCACAAAACATAAGTAAGATGCGCTAAAAACTGCCGTTTAAACAAGTTATTTGGATTTATGAATTTTTTTGGCCGCATAACTACACATAATTTGGTGCAAATTAACAAAATTAATCCTAATTATGCCTAATACAGGATTGTCAAATTAACACTTCGATATGAATATCATAGGGCTAATTTTTCATAAGACATAAGTCGGATACATTAGAAATTGCTGTTTAAACAAGTTATTAAAGATTTTTAACATTTATTGCCTCATAACGACACATAATTTCATGAAGATTAATATAATCACTCCTAATTATGCCTACTAGAAGATTATCACTTTAACACTTCGACATGGAGTAAGATGCATTTAAAACTGCTGTTTAAATAAGTTGTTTGCGTTTTTTTAATTTTTTTTGGCTGCATAACTACACATAACTTCGCACAAATTAATATGATTACTCCTAATTAAGCCTATTATAAGGTTGTCTAATGAACAATCCAATATGAACATCCTGTAACGGTGATTTTTCACAAAACATTAATAAGATACATTTGAAACTGCTGTTTGAACAAGTTGTGTAAGATTTTCAAACTTTATTGCCTCATAACCACATATAATTTCGTAAAAATTAATATAATTACTCCTAGTTATGCCTATTAGAATATTATCCAACTAATACTTCAATATGAATATCCTACGACGCTATGTTTGCACAAAACATTAGTAAGATGCATTAAAAAAACAGCAGTTTAAACTAGTTGAATGATTTTTTAATTTTGTTCCTGCATAACTTCAAAGAATTTCGTGAAAATTAATATTATTACTTCTAATTATGCCAATTATATAATTATCTAATTAAAACTTCGATATGAATGTTCTATGATGCTGATTTGGCATAAGACATAAGTAAGATGCATTAAAGCTGCTGTTTAAACAAGTTGATTGATTTTTTTTTTATTTTTGGCCCCGTAAATACACATAATTTCGTGCAAATAATTATAATTTACTCGTAATTATGTCTATTATAAGAGTGTTCAATTAACACTTCGATATGAACATTCTACGACACTATTTTTCCCCAAAACGTAAGTAAGATGCAATAGAAACAGCTATTTAAAAAAATTATTTCAGTATTTCGCATAATTACACATAATTTCTTACAAATTAATATATTTCTTCTATGTATGCCTATTATGAGATATTCTAATTAAAACTTCGAGATGAACATTCTAGGACACCAATTTTGCACAAAACATAAGAAAGATGCATTGAAAACAGCCGTTTAAACAATTTATTTGTGTTTTTCAAATTTTTTGGCTGCATAACTACACAAAATTTCTTATAAATTAAGACAATTACTCTTAAATGTACCTATTATAAGATTTTTCAGTTAAAACATGGATATGAATATTCTACAACACTAATTTTGCACAAAACATAAGTAAGATGCACTAAAAACTGCTGTTTAAACAAGTTATTTGAGTTTTTCGTAATTTTTGGCCGCATAACTACATATAATTTCGTGCAAATTAATACAATTACTCCTAATTATGCCTATTATAACATTGTCCAATTAAAGCATCGATATGAATATTCTATAACGCTAATATTGCACAAAACATAAGTAAGATGCGTTAAAACTGCTGTTTAGACAAGTTATTTGGGTTTATGAAAATTTTTATCCGCACGATCACACTCAAATTAAAATTATTATAACTGATTACGCCTATTATAAGATTGTCCTTTTAAAACTTCGATATTAATATTCCATGACGCTAATTTTGCGGAAAACATAAGTATGAGGCATTAAAAATTGTTGTTTAAACAAGTTGTTTGAGTTTTTAATAATTTTTGGC